>JAVJIF010022484.1:0-19760 GCA_038442645.1 Agave tequilana
TGGACATAGTGAGATTATTAATTTCACTTGCAGCTCATCACAGGTGGAAGATATATCATCTAGATGTCAAGTCAGCATTTCTCAATGATATTCTTGAAGAAGAGGTGCAAGTACAACAACCAGAAGGTTTTCTGGTAAAAGGGTAAGAAGACAAAGTATATCACCTAAAGAAAGCCTTGTACGGCTTAAAGCAGGCACCCCGGGTATGGAATGCCCGAATTGATGGTTATCTTCATCAAAATGGCTTCACCAAATGTCCTTATGAGCATGCCATCTACATGAAGAGGAACCATCAAGGCGAATTTTTAATAATTTGTCTTTATGTTGATGATTTGTTATACCAGGAAGTAACGCCAAGATGCTTGCTGAATTCAGGAGCGATATTCAATGAATTTGAGATGACAGATAATGTGATTGATGTCCTATTTTCTTGGTATTGAAGTGAAGCAACAAAAAGATGGGATATTTATATCTCAAAAGAAGTACATGAGGAGATCTTAGAGAAATTCAAGATGAGAAACTGCAACCCGTGACACCCCATAGTCACAGGAATGAAGCTATCAGAGAAGAAACGGAGATTTTTAGATTCAACTCTTTTCAAGAGTCTAGTTGGTAACTTGAGGTACTTGACGATCACAAGGCCCGATATTGTTTATGGAGTCGGACTTGTGAGTCGCTATATGGAGACACCAAGGAGTCTCATTGGCTAGCTGCAAAGAGGATTCTAAGATATATCAAAGGCACACTCAATCTTGGTCTATTTTATACTTATAGTGAAACTGCAGAGTTAGTAGGCTATTCAGATAGCGACTGGGGAGGTGACCAAGATGAGAGGAAAAGTACCACTGGTTATGTTTTTCTATCTTGGGTCAACTGCATTTTCATGGACATCAAAGAAGTAAGGAGTTGTGGCCTTATCTTCATGCGAAGCAGATTATGTGGCAGCAGCTTCATCTACTGTGTGTAAGCTATTTGGTTGCGGAACATTTTAAAGGAGTTAGATCATCCACAAGAAGAAGCAACTATAGTATTTGTTGACAACAAATCTGCCATCCAACTTGCAAAGAACCCAGTACATCATGGGAGAGCAAACATATAGATACATGGTTTTATTTTCTAAGAAGCCATGTAAAGCAGAAAACTGTGGAACTGGGAGTATTGTCATACCATGAAGCAAGTAGCAGATATTTTCACCAAGCATTGCCTATTGAACCTTTCAGAAGGCTAAAAGAAATGCTCGGTATGAAATATTTTAATTTGAGGGGCATTTGGAATATCAAATAAAAATATCTTTTATGACATTATTTTGGAAGTAGAAGAGACACCATAAGGTGAAAAAATATAGAGTCGTCATCATCATCAATTAGGAGAAATGAAAAGTCATCATCAATTGAAAGAAATGAAGAGTCATCATCATTATCAATTAGGAGAAATGAAGAGTCATCATCAATTGAAAAGAAATGAAGAGTCATCATCTTCAATTAGAAGAATGAAAAGTCATCATCATTTGAAGAAATGAAAAGTCATCATGATATTGGAGAAGTTAAAGAGTCATATATGCTTACTGTCTTTTGTTTATGACACTTAAGTAGATGGTTGGTATTTGTATAAGTTTTTTCTTTGAAGCTTTAAAAGCTAGTGTACCTCTTTGTTTTTTTTTTTCAAGCAAGCAAGTAAAAGAGAAAATTGAATAAGATTCATTCTCCACTTAAAGTTTTAGAGTATAGTATATTAGTCCGTAAACTAGCGTCCAACAGGGAGGAGAGGAGAGTCACCGGAGTAAATCACCACAGCAGCCCTCTCCTCCCCCGAGAATTGCGCAGCCTAGCTTGAGAAGAGAGAGTGTTTCTTAGGTACTTGGATTCTTTTTCCACCAATATTATTATAGACAAGAAGCAAATGCAAAACTTACTAGCCATAATGATTATGAATACCATTTTATGTATTAACTCGCAAATGAATCATTTGTTGAAGCATTATTCAACCAAAGACAAGATAAGTGAATTTGAATTCAACTCAAAAGCCTTATACATTTCATAGAAATATTTGTAATTGTGTTACTTACAACATGAAAAAAACAAGTACTGATGAACTGACTATCTTAATCCTAACTCCTAACTAACAAGTAGATTGACTGACCTACTGAAAGCTCAAGTGGCCTATTGGCTATTGCAAAGTCTTTGCATATAAGACACAGGGTTCTCACAATGTGGGATACATGCATTTTCTAATTGATCCAATGATTGGGGAGAAGAATATTTTTAGAAGTCAGTATGTTGGTGGCTTCATGTCCCCATCCAGAGGCACCAATGACTGCTCCCCATCTTTAGGACCATTTTAGATGCATGTACCTTTGAACCATTCACAAGGGCATGAACTGTTTGCTGTTAAACCTCAGACTTATATTGCTGAACTTTTGGACCAACCCTTGAAAGTGAATTCTTAATGATACAGCCTTACAGGAAGGTGAACATGTTAGTTAACTACTTAGCTCCATTCAGATATACAGATCACATACAGGTTTGTATCAGCAAGCAAGCAGACTAGACATTGAAGGAAAGGTCAGTGGAAAAAATCAGGGCTGTCAACGTTAACATGCTGAGAGAATTCATAATGTGTGATCGTTTCTAGGTCCATCAGACATGCTCAATAAAAGATATCCGAAAAGTACCTTCTTGACATGGTCTTTGAAATCGGTCCAGATATCCATCTGATTCACTCGCATGACTTGTTAACTAAAAGATAGAGCCCAGACTGATCGAATTGCTACAGAGACTTGTTCAGGTAGAACGGGAGAGAATACTTAGCCTTCGAGGTATCAAGTAACATGGGACTTAAACAGAATTGAGGCATTAGGTATTGGTCCTCCAACACTCCCAACTTTTTATTTAATCTCGTTACTATTTGTATTCGTCGCTTGAGGAGTATATTCTCACATGAATTCCTCAACAATGTCTCCCTTCGTGTGTGAATATACTCAATGCGCTTTCATCATTCGCCAGAAATCATTGGCCGAGCTGACAACTCATCCTTAGACTTAACTCATGTGATTATGAGTACTCCATCCATAGCTAATCAATATCCGAGTATTTTGAGTGATTCCACACAAAAATTGCACCTTACAATTTTTTTTTTCCCTTCTTTTTTTCTTTTTCTAACATAGACTGTAGTCAGGACTTAGATCTGGGACTCCTCACAACTTTATCTCACCCTTTTACCAGTGAGTTAAGTTTCACTTGCCTAACAGTTTGATAAGTGAAAAAAAAAACAGTTTGACAAGTGAATGTATACTCTTTTTTTCTCCTATAGATCTAGGCGAAAAGACTGAATTGACGTTGACATCCCTGTCCCCTTCTCTCTTCGATTTCTATGGTTCGAGGTTACTCAATTTGTGATTTCTGGAGTTAAATTCAAGAATTCATATCTGTTTCATATGCAGAAACTATAAAGAGAATGGTTTTCATAATTTTTTTATACTCAAGAACTGTAACGCCCCGATCCCGTAGGTACGGAGACGTTATGGCGACGTACATACGCGAGGTGAAAACACGCTCACGCGTACGTTAAGCCTCAGTACAGTACAATACCTCCATATAGTCATGAGTTCCAGCGTGAAATAAGTACAAGAATACCTGCAGAAAGAGGTCAGCGTTCATAACAGCAATGAATAATAGAGACAAATATGATAACTGAAATAAATCATAAAGATACCTATGAAGGGTCTCGATGAGGAATCTCTAATGTGACTCCACGACACTATCTGATAATACGATAACTCCGATCTCCAATCTGGGCACGCAAACCCAGGGTCGTCAGAAAGCGACCTAGTGAGTGGTAAAATGAAGGAGGCAGTAATATATACAATAGTATTACAAGCACGATGCTAATATATAACATAATGTGGGACTAGTGATACCATATAATAAAGATATCATAAGCAGTAGAAAGATAAATATGTAAGCAATAGAAATTATATACAGGTCATCTTTTATTACCATCACTAGCTAGCGGTTATTATTAGGTCATGTCTATAATCATATCCAGTTTGATAGAATATATAATGTTATCTAGTGATGACGAGGGTACATGCTAGTGGTGCTGTGATAACAGTGAATATGCAGATGGGCATATGCTACCTAACCAGTATCCGGTGTAGTGCATAGATAGTAGATGTATGCAAGAGATACATCAAAGAGAATGTATGCACATATGCATGAATAGTATGCTACTACAGAAAGTGTAACATGTATCGGTAAAGTAATAAATAGACGTGTAACATGATATCGGATAAATGATCAGGTACAACAAGAAGTACAACTATACAATAGAGAACATGTATCAGGTAAGGAACAGTAACAAGTACAACTATCCATGTAGCAGGCAGGTCATGTCAAAGTCATGTCATTATACAATAGTAGCGATCAGTACCACCTGCTATTTTAATTACTCTCTTCCAGTGTCCCATACCACTGGCGGTTCATACTGAAGCCCGCACCTCAGTCGAACCCATCCGGACATGGCCTACGGGTACCATTATCCAAACGAGAGAGTAACCCAATAACAAATGTTCCCGATGTCACTATCGTGTATACTATTTTATTATGTTAATTGGAAACCCATGGTCGAGGAGTTCTTATCGGGTGGATGTATCCCGTGCATACCCGGGATCACGGCCTTAAACAAGCCCCTGGCTGCCAGGACCAGGGCCCTCCGCTAAGAGGGGAGCATGAATCAAGTAACAAGAGCTCATGGAGCATTTGGTAGGCAGCCCTCCTACCGTCCCCTGCAGTGGGAAAACAATATGGATCCAGTACATCACCCGATAAGATCTAATCAACCGTCAAGTCTCCCCCATCCCCCATACCCAAGTTATCTTTATGATCTGATATGTCAAGTATATAATATAACAAGAACAAGTACATGATATGGATAACATGATAACAGGACCTGAGCTCTGTTGATAGCATAGAACAATATCACTGGAATCAGAACAATATAACATGGTCAAGATAACATGAACAATATACCGAGAAACGGGAACAATAGATGTGGGATCCCACATATCGCATATCAACAGCTCTCATGTCCAGTATCGGGACATCCATATCATAACGGAAATGTATCCAGTAACGGGATTAACAATATCAGTAACGGGAAACAAGCATATAACATGTGTCCAATAACATGAAACAATAACACAGGTAATAGGCATGGTAATCCATATGACAAGAATATAGAGAAATCATATAAGCATGTGTCACAGGGAAGCATGACATGAGGTGTAACAGTGATATGTAAACATGAAATGCGGCATGTGTAACAGTGATATGTAAATATGATATGCGGGCATGTGTAGTAGGGATGTGTAAACTTGAAATGAGGTAGTCCGTGCAGTGGTCTATCCGTGTACTATCTCAGTGCACGGGCATGTCCTGACAGTGGTCAGTGCGTCCATGTAACAAGAATATCACTATAAATGACGGTGTCTAGTGTCCTAGAATATCCTATATTGGTAGGTCAGGGTATCATACCATATCCAGTGAATTACAGTATCCATGTAAGGACGATATCAGTGGCATGTACTAACGGTATCTAACAGTCATGTCTAGTGACAGTGTAGTGTCATCAAGTACCATGAATCAGTATGCATGTGACGATATTTATCTAACTGTGAGCTACTACATGAATAATAGTATCCAAGTGTCAGTGACGGTACAGGCATAATATCAGTGTCCAAGTTGTCTACGACATATGTCTTGTTACTATGATTACCTCACCTCAATAACTAACCAATCAGTCCGTATACTAAACCTTAATTGCAGGAGTTACTTATCATGATTTACCAATAATCATGTTTTTATTCTTATTAGGCAACCAACCAAGATATTAATCAAGATAAATATAATTTGTAAAAGGAAAACAACTCACAAACTGGCTGCAGGACTGTAGCTCTCGTTCCCACGGTTACACGCAGATCCAGAATCGCCCGAATCAGAGTCCGGATGCTCCAGATATCGCCCGAAGACCCAAAACCGAGAGAAAAGGTTAGTTATGCAATAACAGAAATTATTCAGGGGCTAATGTTTTTTACAGGGCCTAAAAGTAATTTATAAAGTTACAGGGGTCAAAAGGTAATTTTACCTTTAACGGTCGGGTCCGGTCTAAACGGGTCGGGTTTGGGCTGTACCCGCACCCAAACCCACTATTGTGTTTCTTCCCAAAGAAGCCACGGCAGCAGCGGGCTGCTGCGCCCGCAGCCCGCGCTCGCCGCCCCCGCCCGGCCGGCCGCCGCCCCGGCGCGGCCGCTGCCCGGCCGCGACCGCCGGGGCCGCCGCGCCGCTGCTCGCCGGCGCCGGTCCTGTTCCGGCGCCTAGGGCCACTGGATCACCCCACCAGCACGAGAGAGAGAGACGGGAGAGAATAAGAGGGGTGCGCCGCCGGCGCCACTCCCACCGCCCGCGGCCGCCGGCGCCTCCTACGCCGCCGGCGCCTGCCCGGCCCCCTGCATGCCGTCGACTTCACCAGAGAGGGGGTGAGAGGAGAGAGAATATGGAGAGTGAGATAAAGAGAGAGATTGAGAGAGAGAAGAAGAGAGAGGGAGTTGGAGAATTAGAGATGGAGAGAGAGAGAATTAGGGAAGAAGAGAGAGAGAGAATTTAAAGGGAGGAGAAGGTCGGTGGGTAAATGTCGGTGGAGGAACTCACTGGAAAGAAGAAGAAAGAAAGAAAAAAAAAAGAAAAAGAAAAAAAAGAGATTAAAAATAATATTTTATTATTCCTAAATTAGCCCGATATTTGACTACCTCTGAACGGTGCCCAAAAATTACAGAAAATAGAGAAAAATATTCTGAGACGTAATATGAAGACAGTTTACTAAAACTCAATCCGGTTTGCGAATTAAAAATCCCGGAGTGTCTCGCCGATACGGACGACACCGGTTTGGCCGGATTTTTGATAAAATCAGAAAAATCCCCAAAAAATACCTGAACATAGATAACATGATTCTAAGATGCATGGTGAAAGCGGATTCTTAAAATACAACTCCTTTGTGAAATAAAAATCGGAAGGCAGATTATCGGTCTCGGTCGACACCGACTACGGAGATTTTTCAAAATAATCCAGAAAAATTTTAGAAAATCCTGAAAAATCTTAAATATTAGAAAATGATTTTAGAAACTGAAATCGGCTCAAACGGACTTCCACAGAGGTCAAATCAATTTTTGTACGTCGTATCGCGTACCGATACTGTGATACGTACACCGGGGAGCAGGGTGTTACATTTCTCCCCACCTTACAGAAAATTGCGTCCTCGCAATTTCAATCAGGTGTCAAAGCCTAAAGGTTACGGGTCCATGACACTTCCGCTGCGCACTCTGAGATATCTAAGGAACTCGGGATGAAGAAGTATAGGGATGAACTAAAACGGATAGGTAGCAAGACGATGCAAGGAATGTAAGAAGGAAATCGGATGCTCTGGTTGATAACTTAAAGGAAGGAAGGAATAAAACAGAGTCAAGAATGAATTATCAAGGTCATGGTATTCTTGTACTCGTTGCTGGAATCCCCAATTTCAGATACAGATCAGTTAATCTGAACCTGATTGTACTGTTGGTAAGAGCCAGAGTATCGACCCAGGTGGTTACCCACACCAGGTGTGAAACCTAAGCTCTGATACCACTATGTAACGCCCCGATCCCGTAGGTACGGAGACGTTATGGCGACGTACATACGCGAGGTGAAAACACGCTCACGCGTACGTTAAGCCTCAGTACAGTACAATACCTCCATATAGTCATGAGTTCCAGCGTGAAATAAGTACAAGAATACCTGCAGAAAGAGGTCAGCGTTCATAACAGCAATGAATAATAGAGACAAATATGATAACTGAAATAAATCATAAAGATACCTATGAAGGGTCTCGATGAGGAATCTCTAATGTGACTCCACGACACTATCTGATAATACGATAACTCCGATCTCCAATCTGGGCACGCAAACCCAGGGTCGTCAGAAAGCGACCTAGTGAGTGGTAAAATGAAGGAGGCAGTAATATATACAATAGTATTACAAGCACGATGCTAATATATAATACATAATGTGGGACTAGTGATACCATATAATAAAGATATCATAAGCAGTAGAAAGATAAATATGTAAGCAATAGAAATATATATACAGGTCATCTTTTATTACCATCACTAGCTAGCCGGTTATTATTAGGTCATGTCTATAATCATATCCAGTTGATAGAATATATAATGTTATCTAGTGATGACGAGGGTACATGCTAGTGGTGCTGTGATAACAGTGAATATGCAGATGGGCATATGCTACCTAACCAGTATCCGGTGTAGTGCATAGATAGTAATGATGTATGCAAGAGATACATCAAAGAGAATGTATGCACATATGCATGAATAGTATGCTACTACAGAAAGTGTAACATGTATCGGGTAAAGTAATAAATAGACGTGTAACATGATATCGGATAAATGATCAGGTACAACAAGAAGTACAACTATACAATAGAGAACATGTATCAGGTAAGGAACAGTAACAAGTACAACTATCCATGTAGCAGGCAGGTCATGTCAAAGTCATGTCATTTATACAATAGTAGCGATCAGTACCACCTGCTATTTTAATTACTCTCTTCCAGTGTCCCATACCACTGGCGGTTCATACTGAAGCCCGCACCTCAGTCGAACCCATCCGGACATGGCCTACGGGTACCATTATCCAAACGAGAGAGTAACCAAATAACAAATGTTCCCGATGTCACTATCGTGTATACTATTTTATTATGTTAATTGGAAACCCATGGTCGAGGAGTTCTTATCGGGTGGATGTATCCCGTGCATACCCGGGATCACGGCCTTAAACAAGCCCCTGGCTGCCAGGACCAGGGCCCTCCGCTAAGAGGGGAGCATGAATCAAGTAACAAGAGCTCATGGAGCAATTGGTAGGCAGCCCTCCTACCGTCCCCTGCAGTGGGAAAACAATATGGATCCAGTACATCACCCGATAAGATCTAATCAACCGTCAAGTCTCCCCCATACCCAAGTTATCTTTATGATCTGATATGTCAAGTATATAATATAACAAGAACAAGTACATGATATGGATAACATGATAACAGGACCTGAGCTCTGTTGATAGCATAGAACAATATCACTGGAATCAGGAACAATATAACATGGTCAAGATAACATGAACAATATACCGAGAACGGGAACAATAGATGTGGGATCCCCACATATCGCATATCAACAGCTCTCATGTCCAGTATCGGGAACATCCATATCAGTAACGGAAACATGTATCCAGTAACGGGATTAACAATATCAGTAACGGGAAACAAGCATATAACATGTGTCCAATAACATGAAACAATAACACAGGTAATAGGCATGGTAATCCATATGACAAGAATATAGAGAAATCATATAAGCATGTGTCACAGGGAAGCATGACATGAGTGTGTAACAGTGATATGTAAACATGAAATGCGGCATGTGTAACAGTGATATGTAAATATGATATGCGGGCATGTGTAGTAGGGATGTGTAAACTTGAAATGAGGTAGTCCGTGCAGTGGTCTATCCGTGTACTATCTCAGTGCACGGGCATGTCCTGACAGTGGTCAGTGCGTCCATGTAACAAGAATATCACTATAAAATGACGGTGTCTAGTGTCCTAGAATATCCGTATATTGGTAGGTCAGGGTATCATACCATATCCAGTGAATTACAGTATCCATGTAAGGACGATATCAGTGCATGTACTAACGGTATCTAGCAGTCATGTCTAGTGACAGTGTAGTGTCATCAAGTACCATGAATCAGTATGCATGTGACGATATTTATCTAACTGTGAGCTACTACATGAAATAATAGTATCCAAGTGTCAGTGACGGTACAGGCATAATATCAGTGTCCAAGTTGTCTACGACATATGTCTTGTTACTATGATTACCTCACCTCAATAACTAACCAATCAGTCCGTATACTAAACCTTAATTGCAGGAGTTACTTATCATGATTTACCAATAATCATGTTTTATTCTTAATTAGGCAACCAACCAAGATATTAATCAAGATAAAATATAATTTGTAAAAGGAAAACACTCACAAACTGGCTACAGGACTGTAGCTCTCGTTCCCACGGTTGCAACGGATCCAGAATCGCCCGAATCAGAGTCCGGATGCTCCAGATATCGCTCGAAGACCCAAAACCGAGAGAAAAGGTTAGTTATGCAATAACAGAAATTATTCAGGGGGCTAAATGTAATTTTACAGGGGCCTAAAAGTAATTTATAAAGTTACAGGGGCCAAAGGTAATTTTACCTTTAACGGGTCGGGTCCGGGTCTAAACGGGTCGGGTTTGGGCTGTACCCGCACCCAAACCCACTATTGGGTTTCTTCCCAAAGAAGCCACGGCAGCAGCGGGCTGCTGCGCCCGTAGCCCGCGCTCGCCGCCCGCCGCCCGGCACGGCCGCCGCCCGGCGCGGCCGCTGCCCGGCGCGACCGCCGGGCCGCCGGCGCCGCTGCCTCGCCGGCGCCGGTCCTGTTCCGGCGCCTAGGGCCACTGGATCACCCCACCAGCACGAGAGAGAGACGGGAGAGAATAAGAGGGTGCGCCGCCGGCGCCACTCCACCGCCCGCGGCCGCCGGCGCCTCCTACGCCGTCGGCGCCTGGCCGGCCCCCTGCATGCCGTCGACTTCACCAGAGAGGGGTGAGAGGAGAGAGAGATATGGAGAGTGAGATAAAGAGAGAGATTGAGAGAGAGAAGAGAGAGGGGGAGTTGGAGAATTAGAGATGGAGAGAGAGAGAATTAGGGGAGAAGAGAGAGAGAGAGATTTAAAGGGAGGAGAAGGTCGGTGGGTAAATGTCGGTGGAGGAACTCACTGGAAAGAAGAAGAAGAAAGAAAAAGAAAAAGAAAAAGAAAAAGAAAATGAGATTAAAATAATATTTTATTATTCCTAAATTAGCCCGATATTTGACTACCTCTGAACGGTGCCCAAAAATTACAGAAAATAGAGAAAAATATTCTGAGACGTAATATGAAGACGGTTTACTAAAACTCAATCCGGTTTGCGAATTAAAAATCCCGGAGTGTCTCGCCGATACGGACGACACCGGTTTGGCCGGATTTTTGATAAAATCAGAAAATCCCCAAAAAATACCTGAACATAGATAACATGATTCTAAGATGCATGGTGAAAGCGGATTCTTAAAATACAACTCCATTTGTGAAATAAAAATCGGAAGGCAGATTATCGGTCTCGGTCGACACCGACTACGGAGATTTTTCAAAATAATCCAGAAAAATTTTAGAAAATCCTGAAAAATCTTAAATATTAGAAAATGATTTTAGAAACTGAAATCGGCTCAAACGGACTTCCACAGAGGTCAAATCAATTTTTGTACGTCGTATCGCGTACCGATACTGTGATACGTACACCGGGGAGCAGGGTGTTACAAGAACTATACACTTCTGGGTTTGAGGATACCTAAAAGCATTGTTCATTTTGGCATGTGCTTCCAAATAAAAAAAGAATTATGGTTTTTATAAATAGTATAAAAATTCATTTTTGCTGTGAAACTACAGAGCATGCACACTTAACTGAAGAATCTAACAAAAATGAACAATCGATTTGATTGTCAACTAATATTCTATCTAAATTTAAGAAAGAAAACAGAATGCTACATATAAAGACATAGAGTGGCACAAATCAATGGATCAGAATTGGATTCACTGATTCTTACCAGTTACCAGAGAGAAGAAGCAGTGAAAACTTTTGAGGAGAAATTGAAAATGGGAAAGATGAGGCTCAGATTATATTAGAGATGCACTTTTTAAAATCTTTATATTTTATAATGTATCATTTAGAATATTAATAAGATGGCCGAGTTGGTCTAAGGTGTCAGTTTTAGGCAAAAAAAAGGGTTATTTTTCCCCCGACAAAATACTTTTGGGCTCATTGAATAAAATCTAGAGCAAGAACAATATAAGATTTCTCACTGAAATTTTCTGGCACTACTCTCATTAAATTGCACAACAAAGTAACAAACAAACAATTATTACAACACTCTGCATGCTGCTGTTACAACTAGCTTGCATCATTGATTACACAATCACCACGCAGTCAATTGCAACGCAAGTCTAGTGCCATATGAATTAATGATATGTATAATAGTAATAGTTCAGATAATAATTAATTAATATTTACCTGTATGGTCCAAGCTGTACTTCCATTTTTGTTTTGCTTTTTGTTCTTTCTTCTGCCTATGAGGTCGACCACTTTAATCTCCTGTTGAAGATGTAAAAAAATCTTTGTTCCCATTTCATTTATCATAGTTGAAATGTTTGTTTTGAATGACACTTCTTTTGATCATGAAACATTGTGGGTTCGAATCTCCTCAATTGAGAGTTACTTAAGAAACACACCTCTAGGTTATAATTGTTGATGATCTATTATTGATCAAACAACAGAGAAACACCAAGTTGAAGACTCGGCAGCGGAGCGGAAGTGTATAAGATCTACCACCATCAAACAATCATCACACAATCAAGAAACATAAGATTTAACGTGGTTCGGTAATGTGCCTACGTCCACAAGGAGGAGAGGAGAAATATTTATTGAAGAAAATACAAGAGTTACAGTGAGATCTCTCTCACAATTCTCAATGGTGGAATTCTAAAATTTCTCTTGAATTCTTGACACACCTTCAAAAGGCCACTCTTGAGGGTTTATATAGGCACCTGGGATGATCCTAGTCTAACATGAACTCAAATTAGCACCTCTTTAGAGAAATAGGAAATCCGTATTCAAACCAAAATAAGAGACAGATTCGTATTAGAAAACTGCCAAAAACCTAAATTTTTCTCCAATGAATATGAGACACTCTAAATACTAACAATCTCCACATTGACTCATGTTCATTTAGTCTCTCCGTAGAAATTGGTCTCTGTTTCATTCGCCTTCCTTTCTCCCCCCTTTTATGACTTCACATGGCTCCCTCCCAAGAGCTCATTCACCACTTTACTTTTGAAGAACCTTGATGAAGTTCAGAGATGCTCTAAACTTCTCCACCGAGATGGTCTTCATCATCATATCCACTGGATTCTTCTTTGTGCTGATCTTTACCAAATCAATCACTTTATCATCCACGATCCACTGACGTATCTTGTGAAATCTCACATCAATGTGCTTCGTCCGCTTGTGATACATGTAATCTTTAGTGAGATGAACAACACTCTGGCTGTCATAATGAACCCGAACTGAACCTGTATGATACTGAACGTCTCAACCAATCCTCTCAACTACAAAGTTTTCTTTGACGCCTCAAGTGCAGCCATGTACTATGCTTCTGCCATTAAAAGAGAAATTATATCTTGTAACTCTGCCTTCTAACTAATAACGCACTCAGCTACTGTGAACACATAGCCCGTCATAAATTTTCACTGATCAAGATCTCCAGCATAATCTGCATCAACATAGCCTTATAGTAACCTAAGCTTCCCATTTCCAATCTCTGAAACACCATACTTAGTCTCGCAGTCCCTCACATATATCGTCACACCCCTTCACTGCTTCCAAATGTTGATTTACTGAATTTGACATGAGCTGACTTACTGTAGTAACTGCATAGGCTAAGTCAGTCCTAGTGCAGATCATAACATATATGAGTGATTCTACCACACTAGCATAAGGTACTCAAGACATCTCTTCCTCCTCTACCGTGATTGTAAACACTGCTTAGAGGATAATTTGAGGTTTGTCAAAAGAGTAGTGATTGGTCTTACTTCTGCCATGTTGAATCTCTCTAACACCTTGAGAACATAGTCCTCCTGGGATAGCCAAAGTCTTCCTGAGCCTCTGTCTCGAGTGATTTCCATAACCTAAGATCTTCCTGGCTTCTGCCAAATCCTTCATGTCAAATTCCTTCTTAAGCTGAACTTTAAGCTTCTGAACATGTGTCTTGTTTCTTGTAGCAATCAACATATCATCCACATATAATAACAAATATGTCGGATCATCACTCTACTTGAAATAGACACAATATCATACTCATATCGGTTTGTATTTGGTCTTGATTATGAAAGAGTCGAATCATTTGTACCGCTGCCTGGGAGACTGCTTAAGTTCATAGAGGAACTTCTTTAGAAGACATACTTTGTTTTCTTTACCTTCCTGAATGTAACCTTCAGATTGTTTCATGTATATTTTCTCCTCCAGCTCACCGTGTAGAAACGTTGTTTTAACATCCATCTGCTTTAACTCTTGATCAAACTGAGCAATTATCGTTAATAATGTCCGAATAGATACACGCTTGACTACAGAAGAGAAAATCTCATTGTAGTCAATACCCCCTTCTGAGCATATCTTTTGGCAACTAACCTTACCTTGTATTGCTCATTGTCTTTCTTGTGAAAGACCCATCTGCAACCTATTACCTTAGAGTCTTTTGGAAGATCGACTAGCGTCTATGTTTGGTTTTTATCCAAAGACTCCATCTTTTGCTTCATGGCTGTAATACACTTGTCGTGGTCATCTGCCTCGATCGCTTCTATGTAACTGTCAGGTTCTCCTGTTTCTGTTACTAATTCGAAAGAGACATGATCTTCATCTCAACCATACCTTATTGGTGGCACTGTAACTCTGACTGACCACCTGAGCGGTTTAAGTTGCTCTTGAGTAGCCTCTTGTTTGTCTCTATCTGAATCCGAGAAGTCCTCTTCTGACCCTTCAGGCTTTTTAGGGCTATATGAGAGCTTGACTCCTTTTTCCTGAGTGTCTGCTTCTGAACTGTCTGAAGGTCCACCTTGCGTTTATTCTCTGCCTCTGCCTTTTCTAGCAACATTGAATCTTCATCAAAGTCCACATCTCTGCTGGTTAAGGCGCTCATTTTCTCGGATCCCAAAGTCTGAAACCCTTGACTCCTTTAATGAACCCGATGAAGATACATTTCTTAGACTTGAACTCTAGCTTGTTCCATTTCTAACTATCAACAAACTATATGCCAGGCAACTAAAAGTTCGTAAGGTTGAATAGTCCACAGATACTCCTCGCCTTATATCCTCTGAGATCTGAAAATTAATAGCTGTTGATGGTGACATGTTTACTAGATAACTCGCATGATTTACCGCCTCTGCCCAAAATCTTTCTGACATGTCAGCCTGTAATCTGATAATGCGGACATGCTCTGTAAGTGTCCGATTCATACGCTCTGCTACTCTGTTTTGTTCTGGTCGCCCTGAAATACTTAGCTGATGTTTGATGTCCTTACTTGCTAAGTAGTCTTTGAATTCTTTGGAGGTGTACTTGCCTCCATTATCAGACCTCAAGACTTTCACCTTCCACCCGTCTGATTTTCCACCAAAGTTTTCCACTCCTTGAACTTCTGAAATACTTTAGATTTCTACTTCAAGAAGTATACCCAAACTTTGCTTGAAAAATCATCTATAAAAGTAACACAGTACCTAGCACCTCCAATGGATGCTTCTGTGATGGCCCTACACATCCGTGTGTATGAGATCTAGCAAACCCTTTATCTTTGTGCTTAGATGTAGAGAAAGCTACTCTACGTTGCCTGCCCATAATACAAAATTTACAAAGATCAAGTTTGCAATATTTAATACCAGGTAGGCACTCCTTTTGTGTAAGACTTGAAAACCTCGCTCGCTCATGTGTCAAAGACGCATGTGTCAAAGTCTTTTATATCCTTCTTCTCTGTTGCTGCTGAAGCATCACCAATAATAATGCTTCCTGTCAACTTGTACAAGTTTGTTGTTCGTTCTCCTTTGAGAATTGTCATGAAGCCTTTAGTAATTTTGATTGCTCCATCTGCACTAGAAAACTTGTATCCACGAGCGTCCAAAGCTCCAACGAGAGAAGATTCTTCTTTAAATCTAAAACGTGTCAAACGTTCGTGAAGGTTCGAGCCTGTCCATCAAACATCCTCATACGGATGTTGTCGATGCTAACAGTTTTATACACGGCATCGTTTCCCATCAGGACAGAACCTTCATAATAAGGCTCGTACGTACTGAACCATTCCCTTTTTGGGCACATGTGATATGTGCACCTCGAGTCAAGTAACCAAGCATCTGAGTATTTACCTTTTCCTGAATCAACTGTCAAGACATCACATGAATTCTAATCTGCTTTTTCGACAACTCCGACTTGATCTGACTTTCCACTGGTACTAACCCCATCAGAATATTTGTCGCCTTTCCTCTTCAGCATCTCCTTATATTTCATGCAATTTTTCTTGATGTGCTCTGGTTTTTTTTGTAAAAGTAGTAAGAGAAACTACTAGAAGCCTCTAGATCCCTTTTGGGTCCCATACTCTTTGATCTTCCCTTCTGCCCTTGACAAACAATCCCAAGGTCTCCTCCGTATCCGTGGAATCTGTCTTCTTCATCAGCTCGTTGTTCTGGAGCATCTGTCTGACATCTTCTAACTCAAGGTTTCCTTACCATACATGATAGTGGTTGCCAAGTGGTCATAACGTGATGGAATAGAAGAGAGTAACAGAAAAGCTTTGTCTTCTTCTTCTAGCTTAACCTCTAGAGCTAACAAGTTGCTTAAAATTCTATTAAAAGTATTGAGATGTTGTAGAATAGACGTACCTTCCTTCATCTAAAGATTGTATAACTACTTCTTCATGAAAAGCTTGTTCGACAAAGTCTTCATTATGTACTGGCTCTCCAGCCTACACCAAAGACCAGCGGTTGTCTCGTTCATCACGTTGTAGAGGATCTCATCTGATAGGCACAGTATGATCGTCGCCTTTGCGCGAAAGTCGATATCGTTCCACTCATCATCCTCCATCTTCGATGGTTTCTTCTCAATACCAACCAGGGCCTAGTGTGTGCCCTCCTTCACGAGCAATGATGTTACTTGCATCTTTCACAATAGGAAGTTGGACTTCCCATCGACTTTCTCCACCTCAAAACTTAGTCGTCGTAATCGTCTTGCTAGCCATCGCTCTGATACCAATTGTTGATGATCTATCACCGATCAAACAATAGAGCACCAAGTTGAAGACTCGACAGCGAAAACGTAGAAGATCTACCACTAGAAAGCAATCACCACATAACCTAGGAACACAAGATTTAATGTGGTTCGATAATGTACTAACGTCTACGGGGAGGAGGTGAGAAATATTTATTGAAGAAAATACAAGAGTTACAATAAGATCTCTCTTACAACTCTCAATGGTGAAATTCTAGAATTTCTCTTGAATCTTGACCACCTTCAAAAGGCCATCCCTGAGGGGTTTATTTAGGCACTTAGGATGATCCTAGTCAGCACGAACTCAAATCAGTACATCTTTAGAGAAATAGAAAACTCATATCCAAAGCAAAATAGGAAACAAATTCGTATTAAAAACTGCCAAAAATCTGAATTCTTCTCCAATGAATATAAAGCACTCCAAATACTAACAATAACACCCTCGTATAACTCACTTCCCATTTTCTCTCACCCAATGAGATATAAAAAAGGAAAAAGGAAAAAGAAAACAATCCCCTTTTTCCAAAATGCAATTTCTCTCTCTTTCCCTTTTTTAAAAAGAAAAGCCTCATTTTCTTTTTGAGCCTATTTGTCGCATTGTAAAATGAAACCAAGAAGAGTGTGTGTGTCGTCGTTGTAGTTTTCTTGTGCATTCTGGAGCTTGGGGCTCTTCATTTTGACATGTAATTTTTTTGAGTGGAGGTATACGAGGTGAAAAAAACTGAGAGCTTTCCGCTTCAACTTTCTAAGCCAACTAAACAAATTTGAGGGAAAAAAACATATCTGACTCGCGCTACAAAAAACTTATATGGAGCTTACGCTACAGTGTCTGAGCTTTACTTTTTCTCTAGGCCTTGTTTCGTTCTCAAAAAATGGGAAGGAAAAGTATTGTTCATTGGCTCCAAAGGAGTAAAATCCTAATTCTTATTTATTTGCAGTTTTTATTGACTTGACAAAAGGACGTGTGCCCTATCAAAATCAGAGCGTGAGCTCATCTACAGTTGTGCTGCCGGTTTTCTCTCATTTGTGAAAGAAAAGCGACAACAAATTTAACAATGAAACTATAGCTTAGAAAAGCTGCAAGTGTGAGGAGTACGGTTATTTAAACCCAAATAAGTGATAAGTAGCCCTAAAAAATAAGTTAAGATTTTTTTTGACAGTTCATCCTCAAATGAAAAGTTCAAAATATAGAATTAACCTTCCAAATATTACAACTTTATCATAACAATTAGTTAGTACACTCATATAATTAGTTAGTACACCCAACTCCTATAACTTTAATTCTTCTTCAACCTCAAAACTTTCTCTATTGCTAAACTCATAAACTTTAAAAATTTTAGACAAATAAAATAACCTCAAAACTCTCTCTAAATATAATTAATAACCTCAAAGCTCTCTCTTAACATTTGCTCACTTAAGATTACGACCTCATTTCAAATTTAAACCAGCAGATGCTGTACAAAGATTTGGATTAAGTTTCCATACAACAATGTCAACAAAGGCTTCCTGTAGCAATTTAATCACGATTACATTAAGATTAACCATGCAATGAGCAAAGATTCTTGCAAGCACCAACTGCTTGAGAAGCTTTTTATCACATGATTTTAGTTTTTTGCACAGTTCCTATTGCTACTTTTTCGAATTGTGAAACACTACACAGTTGGAGAATGTGAGCTCCCTCAGGGAATTCTAACCTAATAAGCCAGTGCCCCAGTCCCAAAAAATCAGTGACGGACGCAGGTGGGGGCGAGTTGGACGGTCGCCCCCATTGTTAAATTAACATGATACAGTCGGATTTGATTCAGAAGAGGGGCAAATTTGGGGGATTTCAGCATGATGATGACCCCAAAAAGAAAACCACATCCCAGAAAGCTCCAATCTCCTCAGATGTCTGAGAATTTCAACCCCAATCTCCTCAATTCCACACCTTCTCGAAGACCCATCAAGTTCTCTTCTTTCAATTAGGTCTCTCATGAATCACGATCTCTCTCTCTCTCTCTCTCTCTCTCTCTCTCACACACACACACACACACGAAAAACCTAATTTATCTGTATTTGACGGTCAATTTGTTGAAATGGTAAATGTGAGGATAAGTGAGAGATAATTCAACTGACGGAAGGCAAGAAGGAGAGATTTTTTTTCACCTCTAATATATAGATTTCATGGTTTAATTTCAATTTAAATGTTAGATTATTTTTTAACATGCTTTTGGTAGGAATTCTTGATCAATTCTTAATTAATTGAGGTTAATTATTAGTTAACATTCATGTTCTTGGTTAATTTATGAGTATAGCATTTCATCTGTAATTCTTGAAAAAAAAATCTTAATTTTGTTAATTGAATTAGTAACAAGCATAAAGAATTGATTTTTCTATGTTATGTTTTGAAAATCCTATGAAAATCGTGAGCTTGTGGATTTTTTCCCTCCCCATCGAGTAAAACTTCTACGTACACCACTGCAAAAAATCACAAAATAATTTGAGAAAAGTTTCTGACTAGGAATTCGATATGCCAAAATTGCGTGTTGTGATGGGATTGTAAATTTAAAAGTTTTAATTATCAAATTTATGCTAGGAGTTCGATATGCCAAAATTGACTATGATAGGAGAAATTGATTAGATGATGTTCCTCAAGGAGGAGATGTGACTTGTTACTTGATTCAATCTGTTAAGCAACAAAAGTGAAATTTATCTATAGTTATTGTCATTAATTTCACTCCTACCTCCAATTAAGTA
>JAVJIF010022485.1:0-75971 GCA_038442645.1 Agave tequilana
ACCCACTTTCTATGGTTGACCATAATGGATTTAGGAGGTTTGTCGGTAATCTTCAACCTTTGTTCAAAGTACCCTCCCGAAATACAGTCAAGAGTGACATTCTTAAGATATATGAATATGAAAGGGTGAAGACAAAGAAGTTGATTGAGAGTAATGAAAGCAGGGTGGCAATAACTACTGATATGTGGACATCTACCAATCAAAAGAGAGGATTTATGGCTGTCATGGCACACTTTATTAACAGTTCTTGGACTTTACAAAATCAAATTTTGAGGTATATTTTTCTTACATATTACTTGATCATCTAGTTTAGTTAAAATTTCTTATTTATTTTTATTAGTTCAATTAGTCTTTTGTTATGTGTTTTCTTATATTCATAATAGTTCACATTTTTTAGGTTTGTATATGTTCCTTGTCCACACACAAAGGAAGTGTTATGTGAATTTTTGATGGACTGTTTAATGGACTGAAATGTGGATACAAAACTATCCACAATCACATTGGATAATTGTTCAACCAATGATGCTATGATCCCCTTTGTGTAAGACAAATTGCAGCTTAATTCATTATTGTTGTCTGGACAATTATTGCACATGCACTGTTGTGCCCATATTTTAAATCTTGTTGTAAAAGATGGATTAGATATTATCAAAGAAGGGATAATAAAACTTCGAGAAAGTGTGGCATTTTGGACAGGAACACCGAAAAGAAGAGAAAATTTTCTATTACAGCTAAGCAAGTGGGTGTTACAGTTACTAAACAGTTGAGTCTTGATTGTTTAACTAGGTGGAATTCTACTTTCTTGATGTTGCAAACAGCATTGATGTATGAAGATGTTTTCCGCCGGTTAAAACAATGTGATACTCAATTTAAGAATTATCCAAGCGATCAAGAATGGGAGTTTGCAAGAGAAGTTTGTGAGAGATTGAAATTATTTTATAGTGTCACAGAGATGTTTTCTGGGACAAAGTACCCCACTGCTAATATTTATTTTCCAAAAATTTGTGAGATTCGATTAGCATTGGTTGAGTGGCTTACTTGTCCAATTGACTATGTGAGAAAAATGACAAAAAATATGTTAGACAAGTTTAATAAATATTGGGATGTAATTCATGGTTTGATGGGAGTTGCAGCTGTGTTAGATCCTAGATATAAGATGACTCTACTTGAGTACTACTTTCCAAAAGTTTATGGGAATGAAACATCCGATGTGCAAGTTGATAGAATTCGCCAACTTTGTTATGATTTGGTTCTTGAGTATCAATCTAGGGTCTATTCGGATAGAAGATATGATGATTCCAATTTTACTCACTCAAATCTTACATCATCTAGAGATGATGCATTGGCAGATTTTGATATGTATGTGAGGTCGAAGAAAAGAGCGAGAACTTCATATGTCAAGACGAAATTAGACCATTATTTAGAAGAAGAGGTTTTACCGAGGACTCCGGATTTTTATATTTTACTGTGGTGGAAGCAAAATGGGGTTAAATATCCAACATTGCAAGCAATTGCGAGAGATTTATTAGCCATTCCTGTATCCACTGTACCCTCTGAGTCTGCTTTCAGTACAAGTGATAGACTAGTGAGTTCCCATCATAGTAAGTTTCATCCAAAGACATTGGAGGCATTAATGTGTGCACAAAATTGGTTGTGGGCAGCCGAAAAAGGTAAATAATACATTTTTGTTATTTCTTTTGTAACAAGTATGTGTAATTTATCTAAAACATAATTTCATTACCTGGTATTTATTAATGAATGTTTTTTCTTTAGATGAAGAATCAGCTGGCTCCCATGGTTATGCTACTATACATGAGGATATGGATAACGAAACGGATGAAAATGAGTCAGGTACATTTACTTAATTTTCTTATTTGATTTTTTTTTTTCAAATAAGAAATTTTTTCTCCCATCTTTTTGAATGGTTAGTTGCAAAGGTATCATTTTTGTTATTTGTTGCATAAGTAATAGGTACAAATCAGTTATTAATGTTTATGGCTGTGTACATACTCTATACTTATTATTTGTTATTTTTACATACTTAAAGAATTGTCTTCACTTTCCTTTAGCCCAACATGTTTCTCTAACCATCATAATGAGCATTTTTCATATTCTAATATGCTTATCTATTAGAGAATGTCATCAGATATGCTATAGTAACAATCATACAATATTCAGTTTTTTCAATTGAACAACTTTAACCTGTATGTCACATTTTTGCTTTCTTAAGTTCTATTCAAGAGGCACAAACAGTACCCAAATGTCCCTAAAAAAAATGCTTTCATGGATTACGTTCACACATGCACAAACACAAAGAACAAACAGAAAAATTAGAAAGCAAAACCATACCATTCTTGATTCCAATAACATAAAATAGAATTCATTTGTAGGCACAACTGATTAACATCCCATATTCCCATTACAGTCTTCCAGCTCTAATGGCTACAAAAGACCTTTGTAGGCACCACTCATCTTTACTGGTTTAAGCGAGAGGATGTATAGTCCCCATCCCTCCTACATTCACACCACATACCAGATAACTTCTCTTGAGATTTGGGACTCAACTCTCAGCTAACTTTTTTTTTCCGTAAGAAAAGAAAACACTTGTTTCCTTTCTTGAACTTTACAGCCTGCTCCTTCAATTACTCACAACAAATAAGAGAGCAAGAGATTCACTATTATCAACAAATCCAATCATCCACCAAATTTTATTATTTTTGACTGTGTCTATACATCCTCTGAATGAAAAAATGGGTACAATTCATATCTTACATTACAACTCCCACCTACAAATAAAAGTTGCATGAGTAATTCTTCATATTTGTTCCAGCCTGCAGTTAACAAGATCTTCACGGTGGCAGGAATCAGGAAAATTTAGGGCTTACCTCTGGCAGAAATAAGCTTGTCAAATAAAAGTTCTCTCTCTCAAAATGCATTTTGTGTGCCCTCCATACAAAATTCCCTACAGATCTCTCTCTCTCTCTCTCTCTCTCTCTCTCTCTCTCTCTCACAAAAGGCCTTTTCGCATTGTGACAAAGAATAAAGTTGCAGCTGTTGTTTATTTGAATATTTGCCAGCAGAACTAATATTTGAATAATCAGGTGGCTGATTTTTCTGTGGTTAACTTCTGAATTTATGTGCTTCCTAAAAATTTGATGTGTGTCATTTTGTTTGCTAATTCTGGTGAAGGGGAATGGCTGGGATGCATGATTTTGCTAATTTTGTGCACAGAGCATTGTCTGTTTATTGTTGTCAAACTACTGCTAGATTTTGCGTTGATAATGCATTTCAGATTAATAGTTTTTACTTTGACAATGCATTTCAGATTGATAGCTTTTGCTTTCCATCAATTTTAGCTAATCTGCAGATATTGTTCTTGGTTCCTTGTTGTGGCCATCATGTTACATAGTATAGGTACCTAAAATTCAAATGTCCGTTGATTAACTTTCAAATTGAAATCTAAGCCTTCATCTTCAGCGAATTCATCAGCTCATAACCTTTGCTTGAAACTCAGTCGATGGCCATGTTACGCTCTGAGTATTCCACATGTAGAACTTATGTTCAATATCAATTTCACCAAAGAATTCAACATCAGAGTAGCGCAAGAGGTACTCATCGAACCAAATGGCAGCCTCTTTCTTCAAGGGGCAGAGCTGACGGATCTGAGCGTCTATCAACCACAGATTTTCTGACCTTCACTTGGTGAATATTGAGTCAAGCAATCTGTTTCATATGCGAGTAATAAGTTCTCTTTCTGAATTTTTTGGAAACAGAATGAGATTCATTAGCCCAACATGTTCCTTTATTATGTGTGTGTGATTATCATCAAAAGCTTGCTTATTGAAGTGGGAATGATGTAAAATTATTATTTTAGAGAAAGAACTGGTTATTTAACTCCTTTTTAGAGCTTACCTTGTTTGAAAACAGATGTCCTACTTTTTCAAAGTTGTACACTGGCCAGTAGACTATCAGGTGGACATATCGATGATCAACTATCTTATTTTTACTTTGATTTTAAATTCAGTGTTTTAATCTTAAGTATTTGGTTATTGGCAGGTACCTCTGAGCTAATATAGCTAAGACTATGTCTCTAGCATGTCTATAGGTTTAACATTCATATGTCTCTAATATGTCTAATTTGGTGGATGGTGCAGGATAAATGCTAATATGTCTCTAATATGTCTACAGGTTTAACATGCACGGATGATATGCTGTCAAAATCAGATTTGGACATTTAAAGGGACTCTTCTATATGTAGTTCTAGATTAGTAATTTTAATGTTAAAACTTTTGTGATGTAAACATTTTATGATTTGAACTAGTTTCACCTGGTTGAATCTCTTTTAATTGCTAGTTTGACTTGAGAAATGTTATATTATGATTATAAGTTGTAATGATAATGTTTCAAACTTTGATGTTGCTACTCTAGAGGGCTAATGCAAGCTGTTCATATTGTGTTTCTCAACTCAAATGAATATTTTAATAATATTAGCTTGCGTGGACGCTTTAAAGTATCTCATAACATTATGTGTTTAGCTTTATTCTTGCAATGCTTACAACAATATGATTGCTGTCTCTTTTTTTTGGTGAAGTATATTGGATTTTGACTTCAGAATTAGATGCAAACAATGTGACATGATTGTTTGAGCTCTGTACACGATTTCGGGTCGGGTCAAGTATTTTTATTACCCGCCGGGGCGGGGATGGGGGTGATTGTGAAATACCCAACGGGGTGTGGGGCGGGGATGGGGCGGGTTTTGGGATTTCGAGTACGGGGACGGGGTGTTCAATACCCGGCCCCGACCCGCCCCGTTGCCATCCCTAGTTGTCAGGATAGGCAGCGTCAAAGAGACCACCGACACCTCACCTACCAATGCAGTGGGAGCGAGATTGGTTCTGTAACCACCGTCTCCTCAGACTCTTTAACTCCACCGGCAGGCTCAGGCTGATAAGATGGCAGGTCGTGATACAAGACATCCAACTCGGAAACATCCGTTGCGGCTGAAGTACTTGCCTCACCCCTGATTCCTCAGGAAGATCAGCTGATCCCCTGAAGTCGATGCACCTAAAGGCGGAGCACCTGTAAAAAGACTTTGTTGAAACAAGGTATAATGAATATTAGGGAAGAATTATTTACAAGCGATCAAAGTATTACCAAGAGGCGATACCGCCTCAACTGCCTCAGCAACAGTCTCTCTTCAGGCTTCCTCGACGACAACATTAATTCCACCAGGCTCCATAGAAGGGACTTTGGCAGTTGCGGGAGGGACGTCCAGCTCACCTTCGCTCGTCGAAGCCTCTGTGGCCCATCCTATAGAGCTTGAGGCCATTGGACTCTCTTTCGAGGTCCCAGCACCCGAAGGACCGACATCAACCGCGTCACTTCCGGAATCTTCTGAGATGACGAAGTAGATAGCCTCGTCACCTTCCTTATAAGTAAACAGAAGATCATAATAATCCCCCTGTTCTCCTGAAGCCTCGGTTCCTGGTTCTCTTGCAGTATCGATTCCTGAATTATAGGATAAACAAATGAGTTGTATGAAATATATAAGTACCTGTCGAAAAAAGAATGAAACTAGTTTTACCCAGGCCGGGAACAACTTTATCAGTCGTCTGCTATTGCGCCGATAATTTAATAACTAACGGGGCAGGAGGAGTAGGCACTGCAGCTGATTCACCCTCTGCAATAACGATGGGAGTGTAGCAACGAGGCTTCATTCACCACCCTCTTCCTACGGGATCCACCTTGCCGCTTCTGTTTGAAGTGGACGTTGGGATCTTCTTCTTTCACCTCTTCCACCTCCACGTCTTCCATAAGGGCCGTGCCTACCCCACCAGGAACATCTGCTGGAACCTCAATGCCTGCAACTCCTTCAAAGCAAGGACTTAAGCTTCACTATCGGCAGTAGCGACGAACTCCGGGAGGCCTGAAAACCGAACACTTTTGCCCTCACCCTTCTCGGTGACTTTTTGCTCCTATCGCTGGGAGATCAACTTCACGCCAAAAGAATTAATAGAAAGTCCGGTAGGCGCGGAGTTTGAAGTTCTGTACCATTGACAGAACCCCAAAATCATCAGTATGTTCAGGGTCCTCAACGGCATGCACAATCGTGCCTCAGTACAACCAGCAATAAAGAACTGCCAGACGCGAGCACCATCAATGAGGCTCCCCATAAAAGCCAGGATAGCGTTTGGATTACCAACATAGAGTTGGTCATACCCGAACTGACGAGCAAATCGACTGGGGACATAAGGCTCCAAATAGCAGGTATTCCCGCTCCTGTACACCAGATGAGATGGTCGGATGCTAACCAGCCATTCAAAGATTCCCCGACTCAGCGACATCTTCCCATCTCCCATATCCTTGAATTCCTCACCATACCCCGCGTTGCGGATAATAGGGGAAGCACCGGAAGAGACTATAGACGTCATACCGACATAGCAGCTTGCGGACCGCGACCACATAGGTCGTGACTATGAAGATCCCTCAAATCGGCAGAGAAGCGCCATTCTGATACCCTCTGGAGGCTCTTCACCAGCTTGAATAATAGCTGGGCAATGAAGAGAGAACCATGCCATCAAATAGGTATATGGCAAGCCGATCCTGGGGTTTGGTCTGTCACGGGGTAAGATGGTGGCCTTCCACCTTTTCGTCATTGGTGGCCTACAAAAAGCCTCCGTCAACACACGAAGGCCTCACTGATACAACACACAGATGCTGGAAGAAGTCCAAGAGAGCAACAGTGAACTAGAAGAACGACCGGCAATAAGACAGTCGGAAGAACGACGTTGCTGGAGGGAGACGGCACCACACATTTCTTGAACCAGACCGATAAAAACCCCACCAAAAGCGCCTTCCGGGACATTGGTTGACGGGCCTGACGATGAAAACTCCTGAGAATGTCACCCTCTCATAAATACCATCGTCTTCTTGCATGACAATATCTCCCTGGGAGTGTTCTTTCATCTCCGGAAAATGTTCTCGTCTGCAACCCCGCAGTGAGCCGCTTCAGGAGCATCTTCTAGGTTGGGGAACAGATAATTCCCCCAGCTCTTCGAACTGCTTAAAGCTCCCTTATGGTTCCATGCATACTCGAGCAGATATAAAAATGGCACATTAATTCCTAGTAAGTCTCAAACAGGCAGGCTCCTGTTTCTCCAGAAGTACCAATTCTGTCTCGCATGAGAAGTATTCCTCATAAGGGAGAGATCCCAATGGCAGAGCAGAGACTTCTCACATCTCATGCAAAACCATACCCAATTCGCCTACAGGGGTAAAGAAAGTCCCGGTAGCTGGATAATATAACTCGAAGATGGCATAGAAGTTCGCTACGCTCATCTGGATGTCATAGCAGGTTGCTGACAGCCTCGTGGAGTCCCAACCTCTCCAAATCCTCTTCAAAATGGGCCAAGACGTATAGGGTCAAGTCTCTCCACCAGGGCTTGGGAGGATGAATCCAGCCTGGGGTCCTAAAATCAGTTGACGGATAGTTACCATGGACTCTAAAGAACTAAAAAGTTTGAGCCATAGAGGGATTTTCCCCACCGGGATATCTTGGAGAACGTTTCTGGGGTGAAGACCCAATATGCAGCGAGGAGGACCTGCCCTTGAATAGCCAGGAGAAGCAGCTATCAAGATACCCACATGAACTGAGTCAGTGGTCCGAGTAACCTGCCATTTCATCTTCCGAGGCCTCGTCACGCATTGGAAGAAAGTCAACGGGAAATGATGCTTGCTAGACTGAAGGTAATACTTCTCGCCATCCAGATTGAAGATTCACTGCCCTTCCCCGGCTAGAAGCTGATGATCGGTGTCAGACACTGCGTCTCCAGACATGAAGCGGTCTTCCAGTAAATTTTTCGATCATAATCCTCGAAGGGAGCAGTAGTTAAGATGCTCCTCACGGTACGCTGATCTTCGGCATGGATCAGGGCGTCCCGCCAGGAGCGCTCCGTTCACTGAATAATGAGACTTGCCTTTAGAATTGCAGGCTAATATTACCATCCAGAACCTGATTGTTCTAAAGAGACTGTTCAAAGGTTCCGGAGTATAGTGCACTACAAAGCAAGAAGAACTTGTATTACTCCATTAGCCAAAGAAAAAGAAAGATAACGTAAAAATGAAAATTGCTAAGGCATAGCTTTGCTCTCCGAACGAAGCTAGCCTAGCATTAGCTTCGCCCTGAGGCTCAGCTCCACATCCTGCACGAAGACAGAGTGCAGAAAATCTCTACATCCTGCACGAAGGCAGAGTGCAGAAAATCTCTATGTGTTAGCTTCGCGTTCTGTCGTTGAATACGGAAAAGCCCCAAGGGTTGACTTTGCTGGAAAGGCACTTGTGCTTAAAACTGTTCAAAGGACTTTAAAGTCCTCTTCCAGCTACGCCTCTAGAGCTAGATTTGCATCCTGTCATTTGACAGAATGTGAACCGTCCTAGGGGCTAGCTTCACATAGAAGATGAGAGAAGAAACCATTGGTTTCTATATTTCAAGTTGAGAAATTAAGGTGAATTAAATCCCTAAAAAATTTGACAAAGTTAAATTAAGGGAGTAGAACTCCCTAAGATCACAGGATTATGATGGATCACTCTAGATTCATAATGAAATAGCCAAAAATTTGCTTCAAAAAGAGATGAAAATCTCTGGATAAAAGGGAAAAAATCCTTACCCGTAATGGGGCGTTCAATGAGGAGGAGGAGAGGGTGCCTTCGTAGCAGAGGTCGCTACCTCTTTACCTGCTCGTCATTTGGGAGCCATGAAGAACTAAGGAGTTCTGAAAATCGGAATGAAGGAGAAGAAAAAGAAAGAGATTCGCTCTTTGAAAAATTCAAAGTATTTTAAGAGAAGTTAATTCTCTCTTTCAACCCATCGAGCTTTTATAGACATAAAATTGTCTAACTTCGCCTCCTCAAAAGGAGCGAAGGCAGTCGTTTCAAATTAATTTAAAACGGAGCGTAAGCACCTTTCTCGAGAAGCCTTGCTACAGCT
The DNA here is from genome assembly GCA_038442645.1 of Agave tequilana. Taxonomy (NCBI): domain Eukaryota; kingdom Viridiplantae; phylum Streptophyta; class Magnoliopsida; order Asparagales; family Asparagaceae; genus Agave; species Agave tequilana. The sequence continues at coordinate 8,987 of JAVJIF010022485.1, forward strand.
CCGCCAAGGGCTAGCTCCGCTGCAAGTTTAGCGTTGACTTCACGCAACGCATGATAAACTTCGTTGAAAGCTGGGCTTTAGCTCCGCTAAGAGTTCATCTTTAGCTTCGCGAAAATTTTATGCTAGCTCTGCTGGAAGCTCGTTCCTGACTTAGTTGAAAATCCGTCCTCAATTTCGCTAGAAGCTTAGCTCCGCTAAGAGCTTTTCGTTCCTCCTTAGGAAAAGGCTTACTTAAGCCAGTCTATTTCAGTTGCTTTCGAAGCTCAAAGTGAAAAGAAGGAGAGCAAAGTAGATAAGCAAAAAGTAAAATTTTATTGATTCAAAAGAGAAGATACATTGATAATACATCAAGATTGCCTTTCATACAATAGGGTCTTTGCTCCAAAGGCGTACAAGTTGTCCTATCTACTTCCAGGATGATAAACCGTCCCAAGACCACCAAACCAACTGGACATGAAAGGTCTTTCCTCCTGCACAAGGCCGTAAACCTTTGCTTAATGGCAGATTTTGCCATCAAGGAGCTGGATCTTCTTTGATCAAAATTGGCAAGGGATTGGTTGTCAATAGAAAGATGGATCTTCCTTTGTCAAAATTGGTAAAGGGAGGATCTAAGACCTTACTGGTGACGTCCACTTTCTCAAAGTGGATCATCTCGGATAAGAGGTTACCATTCTCTTTTCGAAGTGGATCATTTCGGATAAGCGACCACCAGCTTCTTCACGAAGTGGATCATCTCAGATAAGCGACCGCCAGCCTCTTCTCAGAACGCGTAGCAGATGTCCCAGTATGTTCCTCCTGCTTATGACCAAAGCCTCGACTTGAAAATCATGAGGCATACTTCTATTCTCTTTCATCAAGATGAAAAAATGGGGAGTACAGTACACTGCAATGCAAACAGGAAACAAGTTAGTTTTTTAAAAAAAAGGGGAAGGGACGAAATGCTAAGTCAAATTTTATTCTTTGGACGAAGCTACCCAGTTGTGCCCTGAAGATGGATTTCAGCTAAATAGAGGATAGCCTCACTTGCACGGTAACGTTAGACCAGCTTAGCATAAGCAAGTCTTAGCTCCGCCCAGGCAGTTAGGCTGGAAAAGCCTCAAAAAAGGACCAAGTCTTAGCCTCGCCTATATGGTTAGGCTAGACTGGCCCAGGAGGGCACAGTCTTAACCCTACCTATATGGCAAGACTGGCTCAACCTTAAAGAGGCCATGTCCTAGACCTCGCCTATATGACAGATTTAACAGATCAAGGAAAGAACTTCACGTGGAAAGATCCTTCACCTGATCAGGCAAGAATGCTAGCTTCGTCGGAAGCTTAAAAATAGGGCTGAATCCTTTTTCGAAAGTCAACCAAATGCAGAGACCAAGAGAATTTAATCCCTGAGATAGCTAGTAAAGCTAAAAAAATTAAGGGAGATAAACTCCCTAAAATCACTGGATGGCCGAGGCTCACCATATCTTGATCGGATAATAACCAGAGTGAGTCCCCACTACTTCAGAGACCTCAGTCTCCTTACTTGAGCAATGGGGAGGGGTCATAAACAAACCTCCTAGAAAGAGAGGAGTATGTTTCTCTGAGAAGGAGTATAAGAGTCCTATTTATAGGCCTCGTGGCCTGACTACATCGCTACCACTCCGAGCTTGGGAGCGCGGGCGAAGTTAAAGCATTCAAATGCTTGACCTTGAGAAAGGGAATAATCTCCCTCGGGAATACATACGAAGTTATTTGAACTTCGGAAAAGGAAATAATTTTCCTCGTAAATGCAAGGAAAGTTATTCAAACATTAAAAAAGGGAGCAATTCCTCTCCTAACTCGCAAAAGCGGTTAGCCTCGGGAACGGATCGTTGCTCCATCACAACAAGCGCGAGGCTACTGCTCGTATTCCAACCCGGTTTGAAGCGAAGCTACTTCAGGAAGCCCAAAGGCGAAGCTACCCAGAAGCGCGAAGATACACGGAAGCGGATTGTTATAATTCCTCGGCGAACCTATTCCAGCCCGAAGATGGGGCTAAAGGCAAAGTTGAACTCAACCACCAAGACGACATTCACATTCACATACCATTAATCAAAGCAGTTCAAAGTATTTTGAAATCTGAACATTCCATTGCATATTTATGAAAACTTTGAAGGGGGTCTTGTTGACACTCGAAAAAGACAGAACTCCCACATTCATCTTTAACCGGTCTGAACGACGTCTAACTTATCGACATCTAAAAAAGATAAGTCAAAGACAAGCTGATGACCAGAGACAAGGCAGCAACATGGACATTATTGATCAGTAAAGCAGATAGTAAGCCAAAGATACCTTTGGAGAGACCTAAGCAGGTCTAAGACGCACAATTAGCTCAATATTTAGCCTGACATAAGCCCAAAGTAAGCTTCATAGCTCCGCATGGAACTAACAGTTTCGCCTAAGCTTGGTTGGTAGCCTCGCTTTGAGGCTAACTATTAGCTTCGCCTGAAGCTTCCCATTTAGCCCCGCCAGAGGCTGATCCAAGAGAGCCTTATCCCTAGCTGGTCTAGCACTGCTATAAGCTAAGTCATAGCTCCACTGTGGACTGAGTCTTACCTTCGTACAAGGCTCTGAAGGAAACTTCGCCTGAAGCTATGAGCTAAGTCTTAGCTTCGCATGATTTAGCTTCGCATGACCTAGCTCTGCAGTGAGCTTTATCAGGTCATCAAATTAACCGTTTCAAAATCCTACGAGTGATTAATGGGTGAACCCTATTAATTTAGTGGGATTAACGCCACTTTAAGTGGGCAGCTATACCCGCCCACTTCGTCCCACATTAAGTGGAGACAATTAAGCCATAACGGTAAGAGGACGTTCGCACGAACCCTCTACCTTCACCAGAAGCTTGCAAAAAGCTTCGCGGTAAGGTCATTTGCGAGCCTCAAGCGAATCTAGTGACTGATTCATCTTTGCTGAATTCAAGGGGGCAGTTACACCCCACTTTTGTCTATAAATAGTCCCTTACTAGATAGGGTGAAAAAAAAGACGGACAGAAGGGAGAGAGAGAGGCACATAGATGACAGGAGGAGATTGGCCTGAAAAAAGAAAAGACCAAAATTTCTAGCAAAAGGGCTCTACTGATCTTCTGTTCTTCGATTCTCCAAACCAAGCATGAAGAGAGTCTTACTAGGAGATAGTTCGAACACCTGATCGATTGCATCGTCAACGGGACAAAGTGGTCGCGCGCTGATCAGACTTCCACTGGTACACTTCCCCAGAAACCTCAGAGGAGATCTACTTGTAATTTTCTTTTTCTTTCTTTTAAAGGATTACTTGTAATTACGCTCCTCAATCCTTTTTTTGTAAGTTTTCCCCCGAATCAATTTTTAATGGAAAATAACCCATCAACTCTCCGTTATCAAGGGAGATCACTACACTTTGCTTCCCAAAGAAATTTGTGATGCCGTCCTTTGATCACTACTCGGGAACCTCCGACCCACTCTTCATCTCCACCACTACCAGGACAAGATGGCGGTCTACGCCACTACGACCTCATTTTCTGTCAAGCATTCTCATCCAGCCTCAAGGGAGTCGCCTACCACTGGTTGTATTCGCTCCCGAGAAATTCACTCCGGAGTTTCCATGAAGTAACCGATGCGTTTTACAACCAGTTTGCTTCTCAGAGAGAATTCCACAGGAACAACAACCACCTCCTTACAGTCAAGGAAAGCTGAGGAGAGCCTAAAGAACTATGTTAATTATTTTCAAAGTCAAATGGCTCGGTATACAAATGCAACGAGGACTGTAAACATAAAACATAAAATAAAGAGGACTCCAAATATGAGGGATTGGAGGTATTAAATAGGATATGACTAAAAGAGTCTTAGGCATGACGAGACACTTTTAGAGATGTTTAATGCTGGTCTTCCAAGATTTGGCACCGTTCTCTCGATATATTCTTACAGGTGGCTCGACGGTCGCACGGTTCATTTACCAAGTATAAATGGAATACCCTTTCGTGGATTGAAATTAAGAATACATGTTATTGCCCATAATGTGCGAGTGGAATATGTAGGAATAAAAGACTCGCTGGGCGGGTTGAAACTTTATTGGGCGCCCTAAGTGGGATAGACCCAATAAGAATATATGAAAGATCTCATCAAGATGAGATAAGATAATCTTGATTTGAAATTCAAATCAAGATTAATCTAGATCTTGATAGTTGTTATTAGATTACAACTCTATCTATAAAGATCTTATTAGTTGGAAATGAAGATTACGATTCTATCTCCTAAGACCTTATTGGTTGGAGATGAAGATTACAATCCTATCTCCTAGCCACTATATAAATCCATGAGATGTAAAATGCATGTGAGAAATTTCTTCTTCTAAAGAAGTAGTTTTTTCTTCTATTAAGGAGTACATCTCTTTTCTCTCAATCACAAAGTGATTTCATTGAGTACTTGAACTGTGGATTTAAGGGTGATGGTTCTTGAAACGTCCACCTACCATTGAGAATCGAGATGGCCATAAGGAGCGGGATTGAATCTACCAGTATTACTACTTCTGCTGAGGTAATCCTAATCCCTCTCCTCTATGTTTCTGTTTATCCAAAATTTCACACCGAGACTATTTGTTAGACATCGAACTCAACAGATGGTTGGTGCCTGCAAAATGCACAAGGATTTTGTTCTTGGAGTGGATGCAGCAGTGCGACTTTTGGCTGTTGACCCTGAGAACGCCGGTCACTATGTTTTGGTGTCGAATATTTATGCACTAGCCAGGAGAATGGACAGAGTTGATTAGGAATGCAATGATTAGTAGACATTTGAAGAAGCAAACTGGATATAACTTAATAGAGATTGGTCATGTGGCTAATGTATTTCGAATGGGTGATCCTTCGCACCCACATCTGCAAAAATCTACCAATATTTGGAGGAACTGGTTCATAAAATCGGGGAGGCGGGATATATACCAGAAACTGACTCTGGAAGAGAGAGGTAGGAGGTTGCACTTGGATTCCATAGTGAGAAGCTGGCAGTTGCATTTGGAATCATGAGTACTAGGGAAGTGATGCTGATTGAAGAACCTCCGGATGTGCAGTGGTTGTCATTTGGCTATCAAGTTTATTTCTGTCATTACTGATAGAGAGATTATAGATATAGATAAGCACCGGTTCCATCATTTTACGGAGGGCATTTGTTCCAGCCAGATTACTGGTGACGTCCCCTTCAGGGAATGTTTCAATTATGATACTTCAGTTCTTCAGATTTCCAGAGAAATGATCATGAGAATACACCTATTGGCTGACAACTCACCAGTAGAATTCTCCATGTGAGTTTGGTGTTTGCCAAGCGAGAAGCTGCAACTAGCATCCTGATTAATGTATAGAACATGGTGCACTCACTGATCATTCATCTGGTGATTTAGGAAGGAATCAATTTTGACGTGAACTCGCATCGCGCCACCAATTCAGTTATTGAATGAGATTGCAGAGAAAGAAATCAAAACATTTCAAGTGAGGCATCTATACTGTTACTATTTGTGTGTAAATTTTCTCCTGTATACTTTCTAGTGCTTTTATCGATCTGCTTGGCATATTTTAGTTACCCGAGTGTCCATGCTGATGATTACTAAGGCTAGACAACATTATTAAAACCAACAAGGGTGTATTGGATTTCTTCAATATTATCTACTTCTGGGATTCATTTGTCCATCAGAGTACAGGAATAAGGAGAGTTATGGTCCTCATTCATCTATTACAAGGACAAATTGGGGTTCCCAGTCCACAAAGCATAAATTTTAAGTACATAATTTGGATTATCATGCCTCAACTCTAACATCCACATTATACATAATCAATTAGGCTTTGTGTTTATCTGTTTTGTGTGGCAATTTCAGTTTTTCCCTTTTCAGACTCGACTTTCACAGGCCATCTATATCCTTTTATCTTGCATGCTTCCTAAATGAAGTCTCCTTCATTAGTTTGACCTTGATCGAGCTTCCTTCACATTAACACAGTTAATTTGTTTGTCTTTCTAATGTGAATTGTGAACAGAGATACCGACTTCTGTTTTTGAGCTAAATGCATAAATCAGCAAAGCCTCTTGCCATCATTTTCTAAGCCTTGCAATGCTTTTGCTTTCCTTGATTAAGATGTTTGCCAATGAACACTGTTTAAACATATAAACACAACAAGGCCTCATCCTTGTAGTCATGACCCAACCTCCCACCTTCCTACTTTATGTCCATGTCCATCTCTGTCCTCTGTAAGATTCTCACTTTTCATGGCAGCTGAAGTATTTACAATTTATTGTCATTATATGTCGGGACTTTGCATGCTTTAATCAGATTAGTAACATAAAAGTTTTGATACCTCAAAGGGTCAAATTGTGAATAAAGCTATTGTCACTAAGAACGAACTCGTCACTGATATTGTATCTTCCTGCAGGTAGGGATAACTTCGCTAATAACAATCTGCTTTCACCAACAATCCCTGTAAATTAGTTAGGAAAATTTTAATAATCTCTGTAAAATTAGAATGCAAATCTCCTTTCTTCTTTATAGCTTGATATATGCTACAATCAAAATTATTTTGAAATTTTCTTTATGCTTTGGTTGTATCCTTGTTACACCCTTCAATCTACAACAGTTCTCTGGGCATCTTCCTGTATTCCTCTGATTTTGTATCCAATATGTTATGTACTGACCAAAGAGAGGAACTGAACAGTACAAAATTGTAAGAGCAAAAGTGTTTGAACAATAATGCTACTCGCTGTTTAGCAAAAAAAAACCTTTTTCCATTTTATTTTTGAAGCAGGCCCTACCTGATGACTTTTAGGCCTGTTTCGCTAAGAGTCGGGAGATTCGGAGTTAGGATCTAACCGTTACACCCTAACCTGTAACCCGTACACCAATCTTAGGCATTTGCCCCTAAAAAGTAAGGGGTAAAAAACTACTTGTTTGGTAAGAGTTAGGGCTTCACACCAACTACTAACGTCCCTTGTCAGTGGCCCGCTGGTCAGGTCATTGGGTTCCCCAGTGATCACCAGTTCGAATCTCTACGGGTGAACATGTGAATAGAGTGTGTGCACGTATAAGCTGACGATTAACCACGAGCTTTTTCTCAAAAAAAAAAACACAAACTAACTCTTCTAGTCAAACAACGCCTTAGCCTCTGCAGACTCAGGGAAAGATAGGAACATGACAAATTTGTCTGGTAATGTGCAGATTATGGAGAAAGACAGTGAAAGAATCTTAAGACAAATGATAAGTACCTATGTTTCTTTCCTTCATGTGCCTTTCCTTGTTCCTTCTCACATAGATGCACCTTTTAGCATCATATTATTATCTCACTAAGTGAGCAACTGAGCATGGCATACAAGTTGCAGATAAGCATTATTTGTCTTGGCTCCTTGTTCAAAATTACAACTCAGGGCCTGCTTGGGTAATAGAAGAGAGAGAAAGAGAGGATGAGGGAGGGGAAGAGCAAAAATGAAGAGGGGAAGAAGTTCCTCCTCTCTTCTTATATTTTGGTGATTGGTTGGTCAAAAATAGAGGTGAGAAGGTGAGCAATGGAGGCGATTTTAGAGAGATGGTGGAAAGAATGAAATGGCGGGAAGAAAGAAAAGGGGAGGAGGTGAGCAGAGAAGAGAAGAGAAAAATCAATAATTAAAAAAATTAAAACTTGCCTTGATCCCAGTCCTCTAGCAGTATTCTGACAGTTTTTTGAGGGGAAGAATCTTCCTATCTTCCTCCACCTAGGATCCAGATCAGCTCCAACTGGGAGGAAGAAATTCACATCCTCGACCAAACAATCAGCTCAAAGTTGTTGGCCCAGAGGCCTTCCTCTCTAGTTTTGATGATGATTAACTCATGTAGTTATGTTTACTAATAATCTTGTGATTTTAGTTTCAGATCATGTAACAAGATATTAGTTGGTGATTGCTTCAAAAAGAGGAGTTTGAAAGCTTTCACTTGGTGATTCCAGGGCCCGAGCATCAAGATCATACATAGCCTAGCTCGTGGATCACGTTTTGGATCGGGTCGACTTGAAGATGAAGATCGTCAAGAAGACTTAGGTATCCATAGTTTAGTGTGTTTTAGATCCATGTGTAAAGATAAGAATAATTGATATGCTCAAGTGCACAACACACACGTTTTATGTTTGGATATTTGTTTTTCGGTTTTGGTTTAACCAATATTTGTTTTCATGAATAGTAGATCAAACAAGTTTAATTGGTTTATGTATACTAGTTTCATTCTATACATGCATGCTTAAACTTCTTAGACAAACTTATTTTGACTATCCTGTTCATGTATTGAAAAATCCAAGTTTGATAAAATACAAGTTTGGTTTTTTATAAAATGATAAGACACAAAAATGGTTTCAAATTGCTTGATATTTGAGTTGAAATTTTTATCACATGTTTATATATCAATGCAAAATGGTAAAACTATTTTTGGGAATTTTTAGAAGTTTTTAAAGTATTTTTAGAAATATTTTAAACCTGTGTTTCTAACCCAGAACTGGCTGACAGGCCAGGTCGGTCGACCGCACGGTCGACCGCACCAAGAGCCGGTCGACCGTGCGGTCGACCGACGTGTACAGAACTGTGCACGTCTGGCAGCACAGTGGGCCGGTCGACCAGACCAGAGAGCTTTGCTCTCTGTATCTGGGCGGTCGACCGGGCGGTCGACCGAGATTGCCCAACGGTCATATTTATGACCGTTGGCGGTCGACCGGCCGGTCGACCGCCAGCCTGTCAGGCTGACAGATCAGCCTAACGGCTAGTTTTCTTTTGGGCCTATAAATACCCCATTTCTTTAGGGTTTTACACAAGATTTTTCAGAGCAAAAATTTCCCCATTCTCTGGTTTTAAAAATAAGTTTTCAAAAGTGTTTAAGTGCCAAAAAGATCAATCTTTATTTGTTTTAGAGTTTTTGGAAAAATCAAAGAAAATAGAAAATTTGGGAGATTTGTTTTGTTCTTCATTTCTAAAGAGTTTTCCCAAGTGTTTTCGTTGAGTTTTTGTTTTCCAAACTCTAGTTTTTTTTTTCCACACTTGAGCTATCATCTATCCTATTCTATAGGATCATTTTATTTGTGGGAAAGAGATTGTTTGTGGTTGAGGAAACCACCAAGTTGTAAACCCTCCTGTATTTGTGTATCCCTCTTTGGTAGAGGTTGATCGGAGTGGTATTGGTTTGTATCCCTCTTCGGTAGAGGTGATTGAGTTTGTTTGTTGGCTACGGGCCTTATCCCTCTTCGGTAGAGGTGGATTGTGGTTGTATTGCCTCGATGGCATTGTAAGGTTGAGAGAGGAGTTCGGTACTCCTTTAGTGGATTAGGATTCCTTCTCGGTGAAGGCGGGGACGTAGAGCTAGGGGCTCGAACCTCGGAACATATCTTTGTGTTTGCGTTTGATCCATTGTCTCTCTAACTCTCTCTCTCTTTATTTGTGTTGTGCATAGCATCATTTATTCATTCATATCATATATTGCTTGTGTTGTGCCTTGCATTATTTCATATTGCTTATCATCCTTATATGCTTAGCTTGTTTGTGTGTGTGCCTCACTTGTACTTAACCACAAGAGCTTCATATATCACCTCAACCCTTATCTAGGGAAATCAAGAGGAGTTAGTCCAGAGCCCTTCACAGGAAATTCGGCTACACTTGTTGGTTGTATTAAGTGTGTTGTAAAATTTATTTTAGCTTCCGCATTTAGTTTCTAGATTAGCATTATCACCTATTCACCCCCCTCCCCTCTAGGTGATTTACAAAAGTTAGAAACACCCCTTTCTTCCTCTCTCTTCCTCTCTCATGTTCGAAAATCACCTAGAGGGAGGTGAATAGGTGATGACTATACTTAATGGCAAATAATGCGGAATTAAAAATACTTGCTAGCAACCTAGCAAATGGCAAATGCAATTAAATAAAACTTACAAGAGAGTAAGCAATATAGAGTGCAAGTAAAGAGAGAGAGAGAGAGAGAGAGAGAGAGAGAGTAGAGTTAAGAGAGAAAGCAAGCAATCGCAAACACGGGAGATTTGTTTCGATGTTCGAGCCACTGTTCTACGTCCCTCCCTTGAACACTATGAAGGATTTTCACTATGACGAATCCCACTGGATCGTCAACCGGTTACAAGTTCTCAATTGAACTCTTAGGACACACTAGTCCTCTCTCACGGTGCCGCAACACCAAGTCGGAGCTCACTAGCTCGCTCGAGGCCGCAACCTCTACAACTTCTCATTCGAAGGAAATCGGTGATCAACTCTTAACCACAAAATAGCTTACAAGCACAACCCTATAACCAAGATAAGGTAGTGAAACTCTTTGGGATTGTGTGGTGAACATAGCTAGCAGAGAAGTAGAGGGAAGGCTCAAGCTAAAACACAAATCTATAAAAATCTTTGGCTCAAAGAGAAATCTTTTGTAAAGAGGCTAAACTTGTAAAACTTTAATCTAATGCTTAGAAATCTTGTTCTTGAGTTGTTTCATAGTCCCACTATTTATAGGGAATGAAAACAAGGTTAGAAAACACAAAACAGCCATTGGGACAGACCCAAAAAAAGACAAATTTTAAACTAGCCGTTAGGAGCCAACTCAACAGAAAATTCTTCTGTCGGTCGACCGCCAACGGTCGAAAATCTGACTGTTGGGCAAAGCGGTCGATCGTTCGGTCGACCATAGTTCCCAACAAGAGAGTGAAAACTCTATATCGGTCGACCGGGCAGCCAACTGGACCCAACAGAGAGCAATGCTCTTGCAGACAGTCGACCGTCCGGTCGACTGCAGTGCACACTTGCACTTTGGTGCATATCGGTCAACCGCTCGGTCGACCGGCATAGCAATTTTTCTCTGCCTACGGTCGACCGCCCGGTCGACCGGTAGTGGGCCAAAATCTTGATCTGGATATCTTTTCGAAACCATTCTTTTTCCAATGAAAATTATTTTGATATATAAATACAAAATAGAGTTCTAGGGTCTTGAAGAAGTAGGGTGTGATCATGGGTCAACACAAAATAAATTAGAACCATATTTTGACAAAATTCTTTTCTAAAACAAAAACCAGTTTTTCTAAAACTTGTTTTTCTGAAACTTGATTTTTTGAAACTTTATTTTTCTGAAACTCGATAAGGAAAACGGTAAGAAGCCTAGTTGTAAACTTTTATTTAAAAAACACAAAGGAATATGAAATGTGTGCGTGTGTCAATCCCAAAAGCTATCAGCCTCTATCATCTTGGTTTTAACAAACGACTATAATTCCTATCTAAAATATAAAAAGTAAAAATACAAATGTTGAAATAGTCTTCTGAAATCACTTGATACTTGAGCTCTTCTAGTGTGCTAGGCTCTGGGATCTAAATCTTCTTGGCTTCCAAATGTGTAAGTCTTATGATGGAGTCGAAATACAACATATAATTTTACCTGAAACTTAATTAAACAATCTTGTTAATACATAACTACATATGGTTTGTTATCATCAAAACTAGGGCTAATGGCCTTTGGGCCAACAATCTCCCCCTTTTTGATGTTGACAAAACTATGGAGTTATTACAAATATTTTGAGAAGAGAGTTCAAGTGAAGCTCCCCCTAAACACATGCATATATAAGAATATGACATAAAAGAGCTAAATGCACAATGAAAGCATATATAGTATATGACAATTTATCTCTTATGCCAACAATCTATGCATAACAAAGATACTTAGTTATAAGAATGTATGCACAAACGGTTACCCTCCAACCGTCCGAATTACCTCCAACCTCCAATAACAAGTGGTAGATGGGTGAATGGTAAAGGAGCTAGAAACACAGCACATATACCACATGCACCATTCATATGAACACAAATACACACACACACACACACACACACCATATCAGAAATATGTCCATGCATGCACAGAGGTTCATACCAATCTCAAAACATAAAACCAAATACATATCACACAAAACATATGTCCATAAAACAAAGAACATATCCAAATACAGAACATCAAAAGTAGACACTCCAAAAAGTAAACACTTCTAAAATATAACTCCATCTCCCAAATATAACTCCATCAAAATCTCTCCTCCTTTTTGTCACCAACAAAAAGAGTCAATCATCCTAGAAATCAGGGTCTTCTGGTGGAGCTAGTGCCTCAGGAACAACAGGAGGAGGAACCCATGCGTCTAATGGAGGACCCGTTATAGGAAGTGCTGTGAGTGACCACTTGGAAGAGGAGCCGGTCAAGCGTTCCTACTGTAGGTGTCATCGACACATGCCTGCAGATAGCGAATAGAGGCACAAATGTGTTGGAGATCATTATCCACTCTCTGCTCTAGCCGTTGGAAGTGAGCAGTCATCTACAGGTTGTGCTCCCGAAGCTGAGTAGAAAGAGTTAGTTACGGATCAAAAGAAGCAGAAGATGCAGAAGAGGATCCAGGAACAACAGCAGGTATATTATGAGGGGGCTGAGGAGCAGGAGCATGCTCCCTAGCACGCATCATCATGAGAAGAGTGTTGTTTATATCTACTGACGGTTCGATGGACCATTCAGTGGAGAGATCAAACTTAAGTTGCTTCAACATGCGTGTGATAAGCATCCCAATGAGCAAGTGCCGGTTTGAAATCAAGAGATGATCAGATGCCATATAAACAATGATGAGTTTAGGAATATTGACTCTAATGTCTTTCAGAAGGAAATAGATCAGAAGTGGAGTAGAACCCCTATACTCTCCTGATTTTGGTAGGAGGTTATAGAAAACTATCTTAGTTAGGATTTAGGCGGTGAGAGTATAATAATTCACCTCCTCATTCCTAACAAGAGCAGGGTTATCATCATCATGGAGCAACAAAGAAGCAGTGAGGGCAGACTCACCATCAGGATGCTCAAAATCATGTAAATCTACATTGTATTTGTCTACCCCCTCATAGGAGAGGTGTAGCAGATGGTCAAATTTTTCTGGGGAAATGTTAATATCCTTACCCAGTACTCTAGATTTGATATGATTGTTCTGAAAAAACAGGTTATAGTAAAAAATAATGTACAAGCTCAGGATAAACGAGTTCCTTGATTGTGACGAAGTGTTCAAGCGAGCTAGTACTCAAAATAGCAGCAAGATTAAGGTGCTCAAAATTACCAAGTACCACAGTTCTACCAGATATAATAGTTTTGTTATGGATGATGAAAAATCTATGGGATGCATTTTGTGAAATAAAGGGGTCGGAAGAGGACTCAGGGGTTTTCCCCTTCCCAGATCTAGATCTCTTTGACATAATGAAGACACTAATCAAGATAAAAGCACGAATAAAGATAGATAAACTAGAATAATTTAGGAAATTGAGAGATTAAGGAAGAAATTTGGTTATACCTTCAAAATCCAAAGAAACTCCTTGAAAATTGGCAGATCTGAAGCCTTGAAAGGTTTTTAACAATTTATATAGGAGGAATTTTGAATTGGAAAAGATTTGAAGGGTTTGGATTGAGTTTGGGAGGTGGAGAATTGAAGAGGGGAGAAGAGGGTTTCGGTGGAAGGAGAAAGGATGAAAGGAATTTGGGGATTTAGGGTTATATAGAAAATCGGTAAAACAGTTAACCTGACTATCGGTCGACCGCCCCGGTCGACCGGGGCAAACCGAGACCAAACTCAGTTTTAGTCCATCGACCGGCCCGGTCGACCGGCTTAGGGTCAAAAATATTTTTTGAATTCCAGGCTAGGTCGGTCGACCGCCCGGTCAAATCGATCGACTGGCCGGCCGACCGGAACAGCCCCAAAAGCTGTTAAAAGAAAATAAAATATTAGGGGTTTTGAAAATAAGGTTTTATAGGTATGTTTTATCCATAAATCAAGGGAAATATACCATAAATCTTATTGGCGTGAAAAACACACAATATTATTATATTATTATTATTAAGTAGACCATATAATTTTTAATATTTAACTCATTATTTAAGCAATAAATTGAGATATTGAAGCCGAATACTCGTTACGGGTTCTGAACTTCTCCTAGTCATTCTCTAGATAAGAGTTAAGGCAGGCATTTGCTATCTTTATTTATTTGCTTAAATATAGTTAAAAAATAAAATATTCATATTTAATAATTGATACAAAAATCTTTTAAAGAAACACTCTACATATGGGTAATCAAAACGGGGCTAAAATTAAACTTAGTAGACTAGACAAGATACGAAAATAAGAGTATGCAAGTCTACACAACAAGGATACATAACCAAAAATAAATAAATAAATAGATAAATCTAGCTTACTCTATACATGTACAGATCTAGCTAGACAAGAAATATTCAAATGGAGAAGTTATCAAACCGTGAGCAATCTTCAAAATAGGTGCCCCTTTGATAGTGATGCAAGTGACGATTGATTCGTTGAGCTTCGATGCATCCACCACCCATGCACCATCTCCCCCTAAGTCTTGGAGAAGGACGACACACGTGTATCAATAAAAATTTGGTGTGTTATTTGGTACCCAAATCTTTTTGGGTCCAATTGGGTTAGTACTTTTATGAACTCAAACATTCTTATTTAGCATATTTAATTTTGCATAACAAAACATATCTAACATGTGTACACTTCGGCATACATAAAGGCATGGGTGTGTTGATGTGTATGATGTGTGTTAGATGCATGAGAAGTATGTTTCCTTTGAGTTTTCCCCTTTGAAAACATAGAAGCAAATTGGTTCATATCAAAAACACATTTTTTCAATATTGTGTCCAAAACCTCAATGCATTTTTGAAAATCTAAAATTTTATTTTTATTACAAGTGATATTTGGGCTTTTACCCTTATAAGTAGTTTTGTATTTTTCAAAATCAATTTTCATTTTCTCAAAAGATTTTGATAAATCATTTTTCTCATTTAAAACAATTTCAAATTTGTTCTTTAAATAATCATTTTTCTTTTTCAATTTTTGTTTTGAGTAAGGGAAATTTCATATCTATTTTGAAGTTTTTCAAAAAATTGTGTCAATTCATCAATGGTTAAATCATCATCTTCTAATGAGTTTTCAAGATTTACCTTTGAAGCTTCATTATCGTGTGCCATGAAGCACATGTGTGCGGTGTTAATCTACTCTTCGGATTCCGTCTCCCAATCATCCCATGTGGCCACCATGACCTTCTTTTCTTATGCACGTTCTTGGATGTCATGGCTTGTAGAGAGGGGCAATCTGCAATTAGATGTCCCGTCCTTTTGCAATGAAAGTGAGGACCCGTCTCCTCCTTCTTCTTTTCAAGTTTTCCTTGAGGTCTTCGAAAGTTGATTTGTCTTCCCTTCTTGTAGAACATCTTGCCCACTTTTCTAATGAGCATGGCAAAGTCCTCATTATCGTCTTCTGATGATTCATCTTCATTAAAGAAGGATGGAGTCGCCTTGAAAGATATTGCTTTCTTCTTCGGAGCCTCTCTTTCTTCTCTCACCTTCATTTCTATCTCATGAGTTTTGAGATTACCAATAAAGCCGGAGAAGTCCATCTCCTCCCTATCGTTGAGCTCCTTGAGGGTAGTTGTCTTGACTTCTCAAGATTTGAGAAGAGCTATAATGACCTTTCAAATCTTTTAGTCATTATCAATCTTGTCACCTAAAAAAGATAAACCGTTAGTGATTTTGGTGAACCGAGTGAGCATTTCATTAATGCATTCATTCTCAAGTATATAAAAATTCTCATATTGAGAACGGAGCAAGTCAATTTTGAATCTTTTGACCTGAGACGTTCCCGCATGAGTAATTATGAGATCGTTTCAAACTTCAAAAGCAGATTTATAATTTATTACACGAGAAAGATCATTGTCATTAAGTGCTTGTGTGAGTGCATATTGGGCTTTGACATTTGCTTCATAGTCCATGGTGGTTGTGTCGGACCATGTGTCCTCATCACCGTGAGTTTCTACAAATTTCTTGGTTATGGCCTTAGCAACTCTAACTCTTAGGGTTTTGAGAAATGGTTCATCTTGACCTTCCAAATGGGGAAGTTCAACCCATCAAATTTTGGTGGGGACTTGATGCTAGAGAAGTCGTGTGATGCCATGAAAACAAGTTAGCGCACAAATAAATAATAGATGCAACAAATGAATATAGCCAAATAAAGATGATTCCCTAAGGTGGTTAAACCAAAAGCTAGGGTCAGGCTCTAAAACCAATTGAAAATCATCTAGAGGGGGGTGAATAGGTGATGGCTATACTTAATGACAAATAATGCGAAATTAAAAATTACTTGCTAGCAACCTGGCAAATGACAAATGCAATTAAATAAAACTTGCAAGAGAGTAAGCAATATAGAGTGCAAGTAAAGAGAGAGTAGAGTTAAAAGAGAGAGAGTAAGCAATCACAAACACGGGAGATTTATTTCGAGGTTCAAGCCACTGCTCTACGTCTCTGCCTTCAACTCTATGAACGATTTTCACTATGACCAATCCCACTGGATCGTCAACCGATTACAAGTTCTCACTAGAACTCTTAGGACACACTAATCCTCTCTCACGGTGCCGCAACACCAACTCGAAGCTTACCAGCTCGCTCGAGGCCGCAACATCCACAACTTCTCAATCGAAGGAAATCAGTGATCAACTCTTGACCACAAAATAGCTCACAAGCACAACCCTATAAGCAAGATGAAGAAGTGAAACTCTTTGGGATTGTGTAGTGAAAATAGCTAGTAGAGAAGTAGAGGGAAGGCTCAAGGTAAAACACTTATCTATGAAAATCTTTGGCTTAAAGAGAAATCTTTTGTAAAGAGGCTAAAACTTGTAAAACTTTAGTCTAATGCTTAGAAATCTTGTTCTTGAGTTGTTTCATAGTCCCACTATTTATAGAGGATGAAAATAAGGTTAGAAAACACAATAGAGCCGTTGGGACAAGACGCAGAAAAAGACAAATTTGAAACTAGCCGTTGGGAGCCAACTCAGCAGAAAATTCTGTTGTCAGTCGACCGAGCGGTCGACCGCCAACGGCCAGAAATCCGACCGTTGGGGAAAGTGGTCGACCGTTCGGTCGACTATAGTTCCCAACAAGAGAGTGAAAACTCTCGGTCGGTCGACCGGACGGTCGACTGGACCCAACAGAGAGCAATGCTCTTGCAGACGGTCGACCGCCCTGTCAGTGCACACTTGCACTTTGGTGCATATGGTAGATCGCTCGGTCGACCGACAGAGTAATTTTGCTCTACCTACGGTCGACCGCCCGGTCGACCGGCAGTGGGCCAAAATCTTGATCTGAATATCTTTTTGAAACCATTCTTTTTTCAATAAAAATTCTTTTGATATATAAATACAAAATAGAGTTCTAGGGTCTTGAAGAACTAGGGTGTGATCATGGGTCAACACAAAATAAATTAGAACCATATTTTGACAAAATTCTTTTCTAAAACAAAAACCAGTTTTTCTAAAACTTGTTTTTTCTGAAACTTGATTTTTCAAAACTTTGTTTTTCTGAAACTTGATAAGGAAAACAGTAAGAAGCCTAGTTGTAAACTTTTGTTTGAAAAACACAAAGGAATATAAAATGTGTGTGTGTGTTTCAATCCCAAAAGCTATCAGCCTCTATCATCTTGGTTTTGACAAACGATAAATCCTATCTAAAATATAAAAAGTAAAAATACAAATCTAGAAATAGTCTTCTGAAATCACTTGATCTTTGAGCTCTTCTAGTATGCTAGACTCTGAGATCTAAATCTTCTTGGCTTCCAAATATGTGAGTCTTGTGATGGAGTCGAAATGCAACATATAATTTTACCTGAAACTTAATTAAACAATCTTGTTAATACATAACTACATATGATTTGTTATCATCAAAACTAGGGATAATGGCCTTTGGGCCAACAATGTTGCCAAACAATCAGCCCCTCAATGTATGTGGCATTAGTTTGAAATACTTTCTGCTAGACAATTTGCAAGCATAGATAAACGTACACATATTTAATTGTATTATAAACTTACTAGACATGATATATATGGTATAATTATGTATTTATGGCGAATTCTGATTATTATTTATAATAAGCTTTTTTCTTATTTATGAACATTTCTTTGCTTTCTTATTAAAAGAGAGAAACTTGTAGAGAATTAGTGAAACATGTGACTTGAAAAGGTGACAAGTACAGAACATGTCACCAACATTTTATAAATATGAGAGCCTTTTTTGTCTTCTAGCAAAATAGCAGATGAATAATTTTTTGGTCTCAATTTTTTAATGTAGAAATGGGTGCTATATTTCTTTAATGTTGGCAAGTGGTGCTAAAAAAAACATCAGTCGTCGTAGGGGTGCGAAAAGGGCTGGGCCGGGCCCATTCGATTTCCGGCGAGCTGCGACCCTGGCTGGGACGGCCCGGGCCCGCCTGCTTCTCTCGGTCAGCCCGGGCCCGCCTACTTCTCTCGGTCGACCAGACCCGACCGGTCACCATAAGGGAGACCCGGGCACCCGGTCGGGATAGACCAGGTCATACCCGGGCCGGGTTATTAAAAAACAATTTTGACTAATTTTAAAAAATTGTAAAAAATGTAAAAATTTCGAAAAAATTTAAAAAATCTATAAAAAATTCTAAAATTTCCAAAAAATATAAAAAAAACACTCAAATGTGGACAAATTTGATACAAGTTGTAAAATGCAAATGTAAATTTTTTATTAACAATCTAATAAATTAGATAAATTGATACAAATACAAAAGATTAATATAAATAATTGAAGTAGAACTGTATAAATTGATAAAATTATACATGTATCATATAAATTGAAATTGATACAAATACAATTATACAAATACAAAAGATCTTCATTTCTTCACTTATATTCTGGGGAGTCTTCAATGATTTCATCTACTGTTTTATTCTGACTTCTTGTCTCTGCATCAAGCCAGTTCTTCCCGCAGATACTCATCTCGATAGCTTCTGACGCCAGGCGATTTCTTGTATCAGTAGCACTCGTTCAGTTATACTAAAAGCAGATATGAAGCTACAGTAGAGGCAGGAGGGGTTAGTAAATCACGCGCAATGATGGGAAGCACAGGAGATGTCGATTCCTGTGATTTCCACTATGCCAAAATATTAAAATTTTTAAATCCTAAGTTTGCATCAATCTCAAAAGTTATACCACAAGTAGAACAATAATGAAAGTCATTCAATGAGTCTGAACTTCTTAATCTTTTGGATGCAGATAATAAAGAACTTATTGGCCTAAATAAAGATGCAGGTTGGGATGATTGTTTATTTTCAAATTGAAAATAATTAAAATCATAAATAGAAAGCTCAATATCATTCCATGCTAAGAAACAATCAGGAAAATTCATTTTTTCATAAAAATTTTCAAGTAAATATTTACATCCTTCAAATTTAATTCGAGGATCCATAATAGTAACAAAATAAAATATAGTAGGAAAATATTTAAAATACTTATAGAATTTTTCTTCCATAAGTGCCATAATTTCTTCAAGTAAAGAATCATTTCGATATGTATGAAACAGTTCAGTAATTTCAGTTATCTCGTAAAAAGCTAAATTAGTTGTGGGATAATAAACCCCAGAACATAATCTTATTACTCTTTCAATTTTTTTTTCAAAACTTCACAAAGTACTTCAATAATTTTTCAATCATCAGCGGAAATAAACATATCTGGCAATTCTGTGAAAAAAACATATCTATTGCAGCTCGATAAGAAATAGCTTTTCTCAACATATTATATGTTGAGTTCCAACGAGTCCTTATGTCCTGAGGTAAACTTCTAATTAGTAAGCTATGCTAAAACAATTTTGCTTAAAGTTTTGCCTTCTTGGTTCACTACTTCTAATAAATAAAATAGTATTTCTTAAATTTTGAATATAAATATTTATACATTTTAAACCATCTTGTAAACACAAGTTAATAATGTGACATACATGATTGGTATCCAATATTGCATATTTTACATCATAATTCCCATGCATATTACAAATAAATATGTGATTTTTACTCCTCTTCTCTACATATTTGCAGGTACACACTTAAAGGAGAGATATCCAAATAATCACTTAATTAACCATAATTAAGTGATTAATCAAGATTAAAGATAAAGCCAAATTCAAATCCCAGATCTAGAGAAATCCGCGCAACAAACGAAGATTCCAGATATACCACGTGACTAACAACTTCGTAACAAACTCACAACAGAAAGTTGTTGGCCAACGGCCACAGAACTGCCGAGATTTGCCGCGCTTCCGCCGCAAAATCTGGGCCGTTGGGCGCCAGATTTTGCCAGCTGTCTCGTCTTCTGGAGCCTTCTCTCTGAATGCTATAAATATCTGCACTTGACCTGCGTACAAAAACAGAATGGAGAAGAGAGGAGATTAGTTTAGTTGTTGTAATTTTCATGTATTTTTCTCTAGGTTTAGTTCTTTAGATCCCTCTTCTTCTTCCCTAGAATTCAATGTAAAAGAGAGTGATTGTGAGGGAGAGAGCTTGTGTAATCAAGAGTGACACTTGAAGCAACAAGGATTGATCCATTCTCCACTTCCTCTACTTGAAGCTTGGTTCTAGTTTATGTGCTTTCTTTACATGCTTTCTTTATTGCTTTGTTTACTTTCTTGCAATTTACTTCAACCTTTGTTTTAGTTCTTTAATGGCTTGTAGCTAATTTTCCTTCCATGTACTAGTTTACCACTAGCTTAGCTTTCTTCACTAACTCATGGGTGATTGCTTTTGTTCATCTTGCAAGTTGTATGATCTTCTCTTCTCCGACGGTTAAACCACCGTCATTCAAGTGAGAAAGTAATTAGGTCAACACGCGAGACGAATCCTACGCTAATGGAGTGACAACATTAGGCAAGCATTCGCTATCAAGGAGTCTAGTAAGTCTGGCAAGCTAGCAAGGTAAGCTAGTCATGGATTGCTTTCTTTAAGTTTTCTTTCTTTTTCTTGTGAATACCACATCCACTTCTTGATTTCTTTTCCAACGATTTCCACCATGAACATAGCCATCCTTTCTTTTAGTTTCTTTTACATTTGATTCACTAAGTTTATAAGCAAGAGAAGAATACTCGTTTGTTCACTTCACTACCACACGTTAAAGCTTCCATCGCGAGCTCTCCCTGAGATTCGACTCGGTATAGCCCTATGCTATAGCGGAGATAAGAAAGGGTACATCAAATACATTTGCTTCATAATAAACACACCTTTCTCGTCTAATCAAAATGGCGCCGTTGCCGGGGAGAGCAACGTTTTTTTTGGTTTAAAGTGAAGTACTAAACGATTCTTCTTCTCTGTTTGCAGGTTACAGGAGAAGAAAACAGGAAAATATTCATTGCAGTCACATATAAGTGGACCTGGGCCTCTGCTCTTGAAAGCAGAGACCAGGATCCCTCCAAAGTGCCGCGTTACCACGGCAAAAAGCGCGCGCGGCCGCGGCACAGAGGAGTTCACTTCTGACAAATTTTCTGCAGGGGCTTCAGATCTGCAAAATACATCTGCTGCTATACTTGAAATCCTGTATTTTTCACCATATACCTGCTTAATTAAAAAACAGTAAAAAGTTGGTTGAATTGTTAAAAATTGTTTAGACACTTGCATTTTAGGCACGTGTCTCTTCAATTCTTTACTTTTACTGTTGAAGAGTGCTGGAGGCAAGGTACGTGTTTGCATTGCATTTAGACTAGGACAAACTCCTTGCTTGATTTTCATGCTTTGAGTGTATCCTAGCTATATTTCTTGTACACTTGCACAAATCAATTTTAAGGGCATAACCCGTAAATAAGATAAGGTAGGGAGTTCATTACCCTTTCCTTAGCCCGAAAATCATTTTCCCAAGCACTCACTAACCCAAGCCTAATTTAATAAAAAAATAGACGTTGGCCCTAGGGACATCTCGGACTCACTTAGAAGATTATCCTAAGGGGGAAAAGTGTTGGAATTTAACTCTTGCAAAATCGGTGTCTAGGAAAGGGGTTGAGGGCCGAAAGCCCAAAGGTTGCTGGTTACTTAATTAAGGAACGTCTCCGGACGGAAAACCTCCCACCAACCTTACCCTTCCCTGGCTGATTAGCTTGTGGTTAGAGTCTACACTAAACCTCCCGTGGACAGTCTATCAGTTAGGAGTCGTCTAGGTCCTAAGTCTACCCTAACTTAGGTTAGAATTTTTCTTTCTTTGTTGGTTTGTTTGTTTGTTTGTATTTGATTGTGTGATATGGCCTTCAACAATTCTTTCAATAATAATCCATATTTCACACCATCTCCATATTCGGATAATTCTAACCCGGTGTTTTACAATATGCACCAACCAAATACACCGGGTTGGCCTTATCCGAATCAATATGACCCATACCCCCATCTAATAACTATAATTTTCATAATAATTTCAACTCTTCATCGAGTTATTGGGATTCCAGTCCCCCGAGTTTAATTATCAACCTCCTTGTCCACCATTTCCACCAAGTCCACAATATTCACAAGATTCATTTCCCGATTCCGCTTCATATACTCCTTTTTCTGAACCATTTGAAGAAAAATCTGAGTTACTAAGGAGTTTAGAAGCCAATTTACAGAGAGCTGAGCAGTCACTTCCAGAACCATTTGCCTCTCCAATTCCACAGTATTTTCAAGAGTCTTACTCAGTTCCACCTTTTCCTAATGAACAACCATTTATGAGTAATGATTTCTTGTGTGAGTCCACTCTTCCATCACCACACATTTTTGACTCACAATTTCACCATCACTTCCAAGACCACACTTCATCTTTTCATCAAAATAATGAAATCATCACTTGTGAAAAGTTGCTTGAAGACATGACCATTGCTCGAAAAGCTAGAGATCGTGACATAGATTTGATGATCCAAACTCTTCATCATCATCCTATTTCTAAGGTCACTAGCCACTCTGTTAAAACCAAAGAGTCATGTAGTCTTGGAAGTCCAGATTCAAATTTAGCACAATCACCTGAACTTGTCCAAACTTCAGATCCAATTGATACATTGGCAAGTTTTTCATTCCCTAAAATTGAACTTGTCCAAACGTCAAATCCCATTGACATTTTGGCAAGTTTTTCATCTCCTAAGACTGAACTTGTCCACACTTCTGATCCAATTTACAATTTGGCAAGTTTTCCTTTTCATGAAATTGAACTTGACCATGATCCTGAACTTTCACTTGATGATTCCAATCTACTTCCTGATTCAATCATGACTTCCATATCCTTACCTGATTTCAATCCATTTCCAAAGTCAGATTGAATCCAGTACCTATCCATTGTGAAATGAATCACCAATATTTTATGATGATCACATTGAACTTGGCCAATTCCATACTTCTGAAAATCCCATTGATAAATTGGCAAGTTCACATTTTCTGAAATTGAATTACATAAGGAATGTGATCTTGAACTCCAACTTAGTGATTCAATCCTCTTTTCTGATTCGATAATGACTCCAGTATCTCTACCTCACATCAATCTTTTCCCGGAGTCAACCTTGGATCCTTGCCCAATTCACAATGAAGTTGAATCACCCATCTTTGAGGATCATATTGAACTTGACCAATTATACCTTTTTGAAGATCCTATTGACAAATTGGCAAGTTCACAATTTTGTGGAATTGACTCAATGAGAAATGTGACTTTGACCCTCAAGTTTGTGATTTAGTTCAAATACCTGAATCATTAATGACTCCTATTTTGTTACCCAAATTGAGTAACATTTCAGAGTCAGTTTTGATTCCCAACCTTCCTGAACTTGAATCACTAATCTTAGATAGTCACATTCCATCATGGGAAACTGAATGTGGACTTGAGCTTCATTTTCTTGACTTGGAATCAGTTCCTGAATCCATTCCGACTCCTGAACCTTTACTTGACTTCATTCACTTCCCTGAGTCGGTGTTCCTTTCAGAGTCCAAGTCAACCGTTCTATCATTCCATATTCCATTCTGGGACAAGGTAGTTGATAAATTTAACTCAGAAATTATTTAAAAATTTGGAAATTAGATGGGGGAATGTACATAATAATCTTAAATGCACACATCATTTTTGTGGGTCATATTTATGAAATTTCTGGTGGGTTCCTGAAAACCCAAAGAAAAGTTGATTGGGCCATGTTTCGTGGACCAATCCGACCACCACCGGAACCACCACCTTGAGGTATATTTTTCCTTCCCTTTCTATTTGTTTCATGCATACATATATCATGATGCATTGAGGACAATGCATGAAATAAGTGTGGGGGAGGGTTTACTAACATAGAGTTTTTAGATTTCTTTCTTTTACACTTCTTTTAGAAAATAAAAAAAAAATTTTAAAAATAAAAAAATAAAAACTTTTTGGAATAAGAGACAAAGTTTTGATCTATTTCTAAGAAAATTAAGATGTATCTTAGAAATTAAGAAAGCCTTAATTATGACATCTTAAACTTAGTTAAAATAATAGATCTTGTTTGAAATTATAGGCTAAGTAAGTAAAATTGGTGAGATATTTTTATCTTGAATTTTTACCTTAGATAAATATGCACTTTACACTTACACATTTCTTGGGATGTAGACAAAGACCAAAAATGCCATATAAATAAAAAAAAAGAAAAAAAAAATTATAAATAAAAGATCACTTATTAAGCTGGATAACTATGCCTCAAGAAGCATGGTTACTCACGCCTAACGGTGATCTCACTTATTAAGCTGGATAATTGTGCCTCAAGAAGCATGATTATTCACGCCTAACGGTGATTATAAATAATCCCCTTTAGTTTTGTGGCCTTTTTCACTCGAGTCCTTTAACCCGAGGGATGTTTTCTCATTTGGTGCCCTAGAACCATCTGGTTTGGGAGTCATCGGTTAAAGGCTCGCTACAAGGGTAGACTAGAAAGCCTAAACTAAGGGAAGAAAAAAGCATAAAAAGTATATATAAATAAATAAATGGCTTGATGGTTAGAGTTGAAATCCCAGAAATCTTCACTTACACTGTGTGCATACTATCTAGGTTTTATGAAGGATAAAAATATTCAATCCAATTTTGAATTCTTACCTTAATTAAAGACAAGATCTTGCATGGATACTAAGTTTAAGGAAGAATGATTATAGGTGGACTTATGACCTAGGATCACTTATATTTTTGCGAAAATAGTTCGTAAACATGTCTCTTATTCAAAATGCGTTTTCAAAACACTAACATTTGTCTTCTTTTTTTATGGATTTTGTGGGTGTAATCCGCTGAAAACCCTCAGGAGACAACACTCCTCCTCTAGGGTAACCTAGAGGTTTAACGGCTTGTTGCACATGCTCAGTGCAATCGCGTCACCTGCGAAAGTGGTGTAATAAAACTGGTAGTATAGATTTTCTTTTCTTTTTCTTTTTCTTTGTTTTTGCTCGGGACGAGCAAAAGAATAAGTGTGGGGGTGTGATTGGTATCCAATATTGCATATTTTACATCATAATTCCCATGCATATTACAAATAAATATGTGATTTTTACTCCTCTTCTCTACATATTTGCAGGTACACACTTAAAGGAGAGATATCCAAATAATCACTTAATTAACCATAATTAAGTGATTAATCAAGATTAAAGATAAAGCCAAATTCAAATCCCAGATCTAGAGAAATCCGCGCAACAAACGAAGATTCTAGATATACCACGTGACTAACAACTTCATAACAAACTCACAACAGAAAGTTGTTGGCCAACGGCCACAGAACTGCCGAGATTTGCCGCGCTTCCGCCGCAAAATCTGGGCCGTTGGGCGCCAGATTTTGCCAGCTGTCTCGTCTTCTGGAGCCTTCTCTCTGAATGCTATAAATATCTGCACTTGACCTGCGTACAAAAACAGAATGGAGAAGAGAGGAGATTAGTTTAGTTGTTGTAATTTTCATGTATTTTTCTCTAGGTTTAGTTCTTTAGATCCCTCTTCTTCTTCCCTAGAATTCAATGTAAAAGAGAGTGATTGTGAGGGAGAGAGCTTGTGTAATCAAGAGTGACACTTGAAGCAACAAGGATTGATCCATTCTCCACTTCCTCTACTTGAAGCTTGGTTCTAGTTTATGTGCTTTCTTTACATGCTTTCTTTATTGCTTTGTTTACTTTCTTGCAATTTACTTCAACCTTTGTTTTAGTTCTTTAATGGCTTGTAGCTAATTTTCCTTCCATGTACTAGTTTACCACTAGCTTAGCTTTCTTCACTAACTCATGGGTGATTGCTTTTGTTCATCTTGCAAGTTGTATGATCTTCTCTTCTCCGACGGTTAAACCACCGTCATTCAAGTGAGAAAGTAATTAGGTCAACACGCGAGACGAATCCTACGCTAATGGAGTGACAACATTAGGCAAGCATTCGCTATCAAGGAGTCTAGTAAGTCTTGGCAAGCTAGCAAGGTAAGCTAGTCATGGATTGCTTTCTTTAAGTTTTCTTTCTTTTTCTTGTGAATACCACATCCACTTCTTGATTTCTTTTCCAACGATTTCCACCATGAACATAGCCATCCTTTCTTTTAGTTTCTTTTACATTTGATTCACTAAGTTTATAAGCAAGAGAAGAATACTCGTTTGTTCACTTCACTACCACACGTTAAAGCTTCCATCGCGAGCTCTCCCTGAGATTCGACTCGGTATAGCCCTATGCTATAGCGGAGATAAGAAAGGGTACATCAAATACATTTGCTTCATAATAAACACACCTTCTAAGTCTAATCAATACACAACTAATATGAAAAAGTTTTCCATTCAAAACGGATCTAAAATGATTTTTTTAAAAGTCCAATTGTTGTTGGTTTCTGCTTAACAGGAATCAATCTGACAACTAATCAAAATCACTGAAATATCAACAATCTAATTGGCCAGGTTGGCAAATATCAGGTGCGAGGTTTTCCGTTCAATAGAACGTTCCTTAATTTATAAGCTTCGGGTACAAATACACAGACTTTTTATCTACCACTATAACATTGGTTTTAAAAAGTCCATCAACAAGATAACTCTTTCCCACATACATCCCTCCCTTAGTAAGTACAAATTTATCTGATTCAAAAACTATTCTAAATCCTTTCTTACTAAGTATTGATCCAGATATCAGATTCTTGCGAATATCTGGAACATGTAGCACATCGTTCAGAGTAAGCTCTTTCCCCGATGTCCACTTTAGAATGACCTTGCCTTTTCCTTCAACTTTTGAGACGGCTGAATTCCCATGAATAGTTGCTCATCTTGCTCTAGTATTTGATATTCAGAGAATAATAATTTCTCAGAGCAGATGTGCCGAGTAGCCCCAGTGTCTACCCACCAATCCTTATTGTTGGTTGTCAGATTCACTTCTAACACCACAGCTGAAAGGCTTGGCGACTCATGGTCGGTCAAGTTTGCCTGTGGATGGCTTTTCTTGTTCTTTTTGAGACGGCTGCGACATTCATTCGCCTTATACCCTTCTTTATTGCAGATGTAGCAGGTTCCCTTGAAGCGCATGTTCTTGCCTTCTTGGACCTTGCCTTTGTACCCCTGGGAAGTTTTCTTCTGCTTTAAGCCTTTGGAAGTAGACGCTTTCCCCTTTGAGTCTTCGATCACATTGACTTTTACTTCATAGGAGTTCTTACTGCTCCTTTTCTCCGACTTTCTGTTGTCCTCCTCGATTCGAAGCCTCACAATGAGATCTTCCAACTTCAACTCCTTTCGCTTGTGCTTCAGGTAGTTCTTGAAATCTCTCCACGCAGGTGGGAGTTTCTCCACGATAGTAGCAACCTAAAAGGTTTCAGGTAGGATCATACCTTCGGCTTCTATCTCGTGCAAGATAAGTTGGAACTCTTGCACCTGACTGATTACAGTCTTACTGTCTACCATTTTGTACTCTAGAAATCGTCCTACGACGAACTTCTTGGTACCAGCTGTTGTGCCCCAACAACGACAACAACCTGATAGAGGATCACTCCTTGAATCTCCCATGCACGAAGAACAATCACAACCAGCACAAAAACAATCACTGGAGAAAGAACACATGCAAACAACAAATTTAACGAGGTTCGACCTCAACACCTACGTCCTCGGGGCAATCAGAAGAGAGATTAATTTACTTAGAAGAAGATTACAATGGCTAGCAGCCTCTTTGAATGCAAGAGAGCTCCAGCCTTTTTTTTCTCAAGGATCTTCTACAAGATACAAACCCTAGAAACCAACAACAGCCCTTAAATACAACAGATTTCCGAATCAGCAGAAATTACCCGCACCCGACTGTCGGTCGACCGGGCGGTCGACCGGGTGCCAACAGAGACTTGGGTCACTTCAGTCGGTCGACCGGGCGGTCGACCGATCTCTTTCCCTGTGCACGTTGTGCACATCGGTCGACCGCTCCGGTCGACCGATCTTCTGCTTGTGCGGGCGGTCGACTGGGCCGGTCGACCGCACAACCTGTTCTGCTGCTGTTGTGTTATTTTCTGTTGCTGTTTCCTTCGCCTTTCGTCGTCGACTTTCTTGGCGATCACCTCGACAACCCCTCGGCTATCCATGTCAACTTCCTTGGCAATAATCTCTCTCTTTCTAACAATTCTCCACCTCGGCGAAGATTTTTCAAATCTGAGCTGATCTCCAACGCTACCCCAGTCTATCACCCGGCTAAATCGACACACGATCTTGGCGAAATCGACACACGATCTCGGCTTGCGCGCACCGGTCGAAATCGACACACGATCTCAGCGAAATCAACACACGATCTCGGCTTGGAATCTTTAGCTCAGCTGTCCACTGGAAAACATCGCACATGTCTTCCCTGCACTTCACCTTAGGAGAATTTTCATACATGCCGATTACAATATCGTGGCTCCTCCTCCGCAACTTCACGAACTCACGAAGACTTCCTTACGAGTCAACACTGACTCTCCAACTGACTAGCTCTATCTAGTCTACATGTCTTCCACTGACGGTCCAACCAAGTCTGCGTAGAGCACACCAAACATCATCGACTTCAACTGGATGCACACCACTCCTTATGCAAGCTCAACATCTTCTCACCGGAAGAT
Organism: Agave tequilana; assembly: GCA_038442645.1. Taxonomy (NCBI): domain Eukaryota; kingdom Viridiplantae; phylum Streptophyta; class Magnoliopsida; order Asparagales; family Asparagaceae; genus Agave; species Agave tequilana. The sequence continues at coordinate 37,881 of JAVJIF010022485.1, forward strand.
CACCTGTTCATCGAGACCACAACACCTCACCTCTCCGTGAAGTCCAACTGGCCACAACGCTTCACCTCTACGTGAAGCCTCTCCACCTCTACGTTAAGCTCCAAACGGTCACAACTCTTCACCTCTACGTGAAGATCCAAACAGCTTCTCGAGAACCCAAATAGCTCCATAAGAGTTGCATCACCAAATGGCTGTGCCTTTATGGCTGCCTACGTACCTTTGCCCAAAAGGATCAAGCCAACCGTAGTTCATTTAGTGAGCTTCATCAAGCTCGAACACTGGTACCTCTATTTGCAGCAGTGAACCTGTCTGGCCGAGTCATATGAATCTCTTCCCGACCATCATGGAGGACAACGGCCTTCAACTTCAGCTTGTCACGATCACAAGCTTGAGATTCATGCTTCTTTCCCCACAAGCGTGGTTTCACCTTTGTTCCTATAGCTGCAAACAATTCGACATCCTCAGCAATGTCTTCAACCTGTTCAGCATCAACCCTGGTATCATGATCTCCACCCGGTGTTACATCCGGTGAAGTCTCCTCAAATGCTGAACCAACTGGAGATGATGGAGTAGCATCAACCTCCACCCGTTGCGATCCTTCCTTGGTCTTCGTCCTCTCCACCTGCTGAGACACGTTGGACTTCAACCCTGAAGTCTCTCCAAAAGTGACATTCCTGCTCATCATGATCTTCTTGTCTTCGGGGTCCCACAACCTGTAGCTGTTTCCCTTGACGCCCAAATAGACAAACCTCTTTGCTCGCGGATTCACCTTGTCATTCTTGGCACTGAAGTAGGCCAGACTTCCAAACTCCCGCAGCACACCATGATGTTGAGCAGCTTTCCCAGACCAAATTTCTAATGGAGCTTTACCTCCTATCGCAGTCGATCTGTTCATAAGATGGCTAGCATACTCAGTCGCCTCAGCCCAAAATGACCTGTCTAATCCTGCATTAAACAACAACCTCTGAACCTCCTCCAGCAAGGGACGAATTACTTCCTTAGCCAACCCATTTGTACCTGTTGTGAAGTGAGTTGCAATACCTGTGTTCTGGCCAAATTGTAGGAACTGGTACATGTCCTTTCCAACATTACCAATATGAAGCTCCTTTATCTTCCTACCTATCTGCCTCTCCATTTTTCTTCTCCACTTCACCAACACATTTAGGGCTTTACCCCTTTGTCTCATGGGATATATCCAAACCTGCCTAGATGAACCATCAATAAATGAGACAAAGTACCTGTGACCTCCAAGCGATGCCGTCTTAGCAGGTCCCCAACGCTCATGTGAACACAATCAAGAAGACCTTCATTGCAGTGAGTACTGGTGCTGAATCTCATCTTCTTTTTGTCCAGAACGATGTGTCCACCTTCCAACTTGCAGGTAGCAGCACCTTCCATTTCCTTCTTTGCAGGAGCTCGCAAAGATTCTTCTTCTTCCTGTCCGACCTTTCCCTACCAGACCTCCGGGCCACCATCTTCTGAGGAACTCGAAGTCTCCACCTGATCTGTAATCGTACTACCCTTCAAGTAGTAGAGATTGCCTCGGCGGACGCTCTTCATCATCACCATCGAGTCCTTGATCATCCTGAGATCGCCATGTCGAACAGATATCACCATGCCCGATGTTTCAAAGTTCCCACGAAAATTAGATTTCTCTTCAACTGAGGCACAAACCTCACTCCCTTCAGATCCCTTTCCATCCCATCAAACATCTTAATTCGGATTGTAACTACACCCTCCACGCTACATGGGTGATCGTCGCCCATAACGACCGAACACCCCTCCAGCTTCTCAAAGTTGGAAAACCAGCCCCGATTAGGGCATGATGGTATATTGTACCTGTATCCCAAATCCACTCATCATTCCATGAGTTACCGATGATGGGAGAACTGACTGAAAACGAGAAACCTGACGAGTCCGAATCTGATCCATCTGCCTGTGAACTGCTCCTCTGAGTATTTGTCACCTTTGATAGATTTGCTTCAGCCTTCGACTCTTTCTTCTTCCCCTTGAACTTCGGACAATCCACTTTCCAGTGCCCTATCTCTTTGCAGAAGGCACACTGATCCTTCCTCATATCCCTATAGCCTAACCTGGACTTAGATCTTCCTCTAACCTCCTTGCCCTTTCTCGATGAACTTCTGCCTCTTACTTCCAGTGCCTCCGCCTATGAGCTTGACCTAGAAGGATGTCTCTCCTTCTTCCTTGTCTCATAACTAGTCAGTGCAGACGACACCTCATCATAATCCAAGGTCTGCCTTTCATTAATGAAGGTCAGAGTGAATGTCTCATACTCCTCTGCCGGGAGTGAGTTCAGAAAGATGATCGCCTTATCTTCCTCATCTATCGTGACATCCACGTTTACCAAGTCTGTAAGAAGCTTCGTGTATCGGTTGATGTGCTTATTTACTGTGCTCCCCTTCTTCATTTGAAAACTGTACAGCTTACTCTTAAGCTGTAACCTGGACCAACACTCTTAGTCAGGTATTTCTTCGCAAGGGTTTCCCACAGTTTCTTCGCCGACGTCTCATGTTGTGCAAGGTATTTTATGTCTTGCGACAAACATGAACGTATCAATCCACATGCCGACCTGTTCATCTTTGCCCACTCTTCATCAGTGGTCGTGCTCCTCTTCTTCTCCAATAGGAGAGTATCCTCAAGGTTTGATGCATTCAGTGCATCCATAACCTCACATCTCCACATCCCGAAGTTATTTGTACCATTGAACTTCACCACGTCGATCCTCGGATGAGGATGCATGATCTTAACCGAAGCAATTTCCTCTGCCATTGAGATTTATTGATCCTCTATCTATGCGGAAGAACAATCAACTGGAAATAGATCTATATTCAGATAAAAATTGGATTTTACCTTTCCCTTGAAACCCTAGATCGAGTTTCTCTCCAGATCTACTCCACCACAGATTCCATGAGCCCTCCTTGCGTCTTCCTGAGATCGACACACGATCCCACAAACACCAATACCTCTGATCTGAGATCGACACACGATCTCCACCGAATCAGATCTCGAGCCCTTCGAATCTTTAGAAAATCCCAAGCCAAACCTGGAAGCTCTGATACCACTTGTTGTGCCCCAACAGCGACAACATCCTGATAGAGGATCACTTCTTGAATCTCCCACGCACGAAGAACAATCACAACCAGCACAAAAACAATCACTGGAGAAAGAACACACGTAAACAACAAATTTAACGAGGTTCGGCCTCAACGCCTACGTCCTCGGGGCAATCAGAAGAGAGATTAATTTACTTGGAAGAAGATTATAATGGCTAGCAGCCTCTTTGAATGCAAGAGAGCTCCAGCCTTTTTTTTTCCTCAAGGATCTTCTACAAGCTACAAACCCTAGAAACCAACAACAGCTCTTAAATACAACAGATTTCCGAATCAGCAGAAATTACCCACACCTGACTGTCGGTCGACCGGGTGCCCAACAGAGAGTTGGGTCACTTCAGTCGGTCGACCGGGCAGTCGACCGATCTCTTTCCCTGTGCACGTTGTGCACATCAGTCGACCGCTCTGGTCGACCGATCTTCTGCTTATGCAGGCGGTCGACTGGGCCGGTCGACCGCACAGCCTATTCTGCTGCTGTTGTGTTATTTTCTACTGCTGTTTCCTTCGCCTTTCGTCGTCGACTTGGCGATCACCTCGACAACCCCTCAGTTATCCATGTCAACTTCCTTGGCAATAATCTCTCTCTTTCCAACACCAGCATCCTCAGTCTTGTACTTCTTGTCAAGACTGGCCCATAACTTCTTTGCCGTTGTGATGGGACTGTAGACATTGTAAAGAGAGTCATCCAGTCCATTTAAAATATAATTTCGGCAAAGAAAGTCACATTGAGTCCATGCATCTGTTGCGGGCTCTGGTAGATCTTCTTGCAGGAATCTGGCCAGATGAAAAGTGGTCAAGTAGAATAGTATCTTCTATTGCCACCTCTTGAATTTTGTGCCGTCAAATTTTCCTGGCTTCTCCGGCTTCAGGTTAGGAAGTGGAGTTGGCATCAAAGCTTGTAACTACATGTTTGGTGCCTTGCTTGAGATATCTTGATTAGTCTCAGACATTTTCTGCAAGTTCAAGCAGAATAGAAGTAAGAAACTTCAATACTTAATTGTCTTAAGATTATTGGTTTCTGCTTAACAGGAATCAATCTGACAACTAATCAAGATCACTGAAATATCAACAATCTAATTGGCCAGGTCGGCAAATATCAGGTGGGAGGTTTTCCGTTTAATAGAACGTTCCTTAATTTAAGAACCACCTTTCAATTTCCTTCCTCGGTTAAACACCAATTAGACTGAATCTAAATCAGTCACGATATACTAAATATCAGTATATCCCCTGTATAAAGAAATTAATTCACTTATACAGTACTTGGAGTGAGGTACGCTTAGAGCGAATCTCCTTAAGACAATTACGTCCCCCGCACTGGTGCTAACGGGTTACTGGACGCTGGTCTCCCAAGATACAACACTCCTTCACGGTATTTGGATAGCACTACCAAATCACCGTACGCTCGAACCGTAGTCAACCAGTACCTTCACAGGATCGTTGAAGCAGCAGGACAAAGACAAATTTCGGGTGAATATTTGCCTTTATTTTGGAGGAGCACCCACTGTAGAAGACGAAGGAAGGTTGAAGAATATTCTTTTTCAGAAGTCCCAGATTCAGACAACAATTCTATTTCAAGAATCTGTTGAATTTTCTGAGCCCTCTTTCAGAACGAATTTTGCAGAATCTCCTTTGAAAGTCGCTCCGGAAACTGACTTTCCCACTTCTCCTTGGAAAGAGCGCTATAAATAGCGCTCCGCCGGGAGGGGCATTTTCGTCTGCTATTTTCCAACAGTTGCAGCGGTTCGGACTGAACCGTCGCAACTGTTCGGTCCAACCGCCCAACCGCACAGACGGTTTTCAGACATCCGTTGGCTAGCGGTTTGGATCCGCAACGGAGCGGGTATGCTCGCAACCCATACCCGTGAGACCCGATTCAAAAAGAACCAGGTCGGGTAGGGAACCCGAACCCGAACCCAGACCCGAGCCCGAGCCCGGCCGGCCGCCGCCGCCAGCGGCGGTGCGCGCGCGCATGTTCGAGCATAGTTCCCTCCCAATCGCGCGCGAAAACTCCAAGTACCCAAAGGGCACGCCCTTTGTTCTCTCAATTTTCTCTATTTAAACACCACGAACTTCCATCCCACGGCCAATGTGGGACTAAATGCTTTTAGCTACCTTTAGTCCCATTTTGACTTTAAATTAGGCAATCTTTAGACTTGAATATCTCATTCATTCGAAGTCGGAATTGAACATGTGAGTATACCACGTTCATCCCCAATGGAAGGAGAACACATTCCAACCATCATCCAATTAATTTGATCAACGGATCTCGCCGTAATTCAATTTAAATATTCACTTTTATATTCTTCAATTCCAACAATTGCAACAGTATTATTGCTAGCATTATCAACTGAAATAGAAAAAATTGTAGATTCAAGTCTAAATTCTCTAACAACTTTCATAATAGTTTGACTAAGATTAGAACCATTATGAGGAAAAGAAAATTTTTTAAAACCAATAATTTTTTATTTAAAAGCCAGTTAGAATCAATAAAATGTGCAGTAACATGAAAGCCGTTAAGAGCTTCCCAGCAATCAGAAGTAAGTGCAACTCTTTGTGGCATAGAATAAAAAGTTGCAATTAAAATTTATTTTCTTTCCTCAATAATCCTGAACATTTTCGCTCTAATAGTATCTTTCCAGAACGGATCATATTCAGGATTATGAGTAGTATTAATGAAATTTGTAATTTTTTTATTTTCAGCAAAACTAAAAGGTTGTTCAGCCTGAATTAAATATTTAACAAGATTAGTTTTATCTTTTGATGATTATAACTAAAAGTATTTAGTGTGTCACCAAAAGTAGAAATCAGTGTTTATCGTGATTGATTTTCTGGGTATGTTTAGCCCTTATATGCCTAGTTAGTACACCAGTTCTACTATTTTTTTGGAAAAGTATAAAAAACATCAAGACAAATCTTGCACATAGCCTTCCTACTTTCATTAATAGTTTTTTTTTAAAAAAAATTTCAAATCTCAGATTTTCCATCTGTCATAGAAGCAACTTCGGCAGTGGAAGTAGAAGGGGGATTAGAAGGTGGCTCAGAAGAAGCAATAAAATCTGCGGATAATGTTTTCAGTTGTGTGAATGGAAGTATTGGAGTGTCGGGTAAAGGCATATGCAAATCATACCATTCTTGACTAGTTAAATCTAAATTACAATTATACCTAAAAGAAGAAGGATTGCTATTGCTGGTCCGTTTTTAAACTAAAATTGATAAAAATATAAATAACAGAGCTTGAGAGAAATTGTAAGAGCTTGAGAACTTGAGGAGAGGTTGAGGGAGCTTGATCACTTGAGGACTTAAGGAGAGGTGGAAGGAGCTTGAGCACTTGAGTAGCTTGAGAAAACTTGAGAGAGCTTGATCACTTGAGAATTTAAGAGAATTTTTAGAGATTTTTTTGGTGATGAAATGAAATGAGGAAGAGTGGGTATTTATAGAGAGGAATGGGTGGTTAAAATGTTTTTTTTTTTTTTTTTGCCAAAAAAATTAAATTTTAGTCAATATACCCGTCAGGGGATTTGTAAAAAAAAAATTACAAAACCCCCTCAAAACAGCTATATTTTGGGTCAATATAGCCGTTGGGATGTTCTTGTAAAAAAATTACAAAAACCCCCTGCTCGAGCACGAACCGGGTTCAACCCGGTCCCGGGGCGGGCCAGCGGCAGCCCGGCCGGGACGCGGGCCAAAGCGGCCAAACCTGGGCACGCCCCGAGTTTAGAGGCATGCCCGAGACGGGCAGCGGCCCGGTAGCCCGGGTCGGGACGTGCCCGAGTTAACCATGGCCGGTTCCGGGCAGGTCGGCCTGGCTGATCTGTCAGGTTCGCACCCCTAAGTCGTGGATATCAACTCAACATTTTTCTTTTGTTGGTAAAACTAGAAGTTTCATTTTTCATAAATATCTAATGTCACGAGTTGATGATTTGGGAGGGGACTGATTGTTTGTCTCTTTGTACATATTAATGGGTAAGACACAAGCGGATGTATAAAGTATTTTATACTTGTAGTGAAGATAAGAGAATCCGATTTCAAAACCCGCTGCAAATGGAGGTGGATCGGTGTGATGGAGTTAATCAAAAGAAACTCAATTCACACCCCCACGTGTATCTCAAGATTTTATAATTTGCCTCAAAGTCAACTGGTGTTATTTTCCCTCTCCTTCCTTGCTTGATAAAGTTAGAATCTTTTCAAAACTAAACAAAAGTAACCCCGAATTTACATTAATAAAAAATAACAAGATATAGACTTGGCTAGTTCTGAAAAGATTTGAGCATAAATTTGTCTCACTCAAATTCAATGTTATAACATTCAAGTACGAAATTCATTCCGTTGAAATTGATCTACATTAAGTAATTAAAAATAAAAAATAAAGTGTTTTGTACTTTTCTTATTCATGCATCAAGTAGGCACAAAATAAACGACAAAAATAATATATTACTTAGATTTATGATTTTAGGCATACAAATTCTCAATCTGATCATGATCTAAATATTTAAAAACCTCACACACCAATTTTTGTTAGGGTTTTAAATATTCCACACTGTTAAACTAACCAACTCGCTATTTCGATCGTTCATTTTGCGCCTACTTGGTGAATAATCAAAAAATATTCAAAACACTAAAACTTTATTTTTGAGCACTAATAACAATATAAATTAACTCAAGCAGAGTGGATATTCAATTTGAATCACCTAACTTTAAATTTTAATGGAAAGAATTTAACTTCATATCCTTTTCAAAAAATCGAAATCAATCTCAAAAATAACTATATACCTAAAATTAAATACATAAAATGAAAACATCTTTCATGCAATCAACACTTTCTGTTCCTGAGTCATGACTCATTCACCAATTAGCCCCAACCCTGGTTCGGTTCGAACCGGTGAACCAAACTGGGAACTGGTTGCGGCCCCGGCAACTGGTTCGCCGGTTCCAAACCGAACCGGAAACGACCGGCTCCTGGACCGGTTCTGATTGCTGAGTTCCCAAACCAGTTTTTTTCCAAAATTTTTTTTGCCAGCCCAGCCCTAGGCGGGCCGGGCGGCTGGCTAGCCTGGCCTGGCCCAGCTGGACCTCTTAGGCTGTAGGCCAGCCAGAATTTTTTTTGGAGTTGGATTCCAGAGTCAGCCAACTGTCAAAAAATGGACCGTTGGAGTCAGCCAACATTCAAATAAATGTTGGCCTCTCGAACGGTCCAATTTTGGACAGTTGGAGACGTGAGGGGTATTTATTTTTTATTTTTTATTTTTTATATATTATTTATAAACTATAAATATAGCCTAAATTTCTCTCATTCTCCTCCACACCAAAATCTAAATCCCTCTATAATATCTCTCTATAATCTTTCCACAAATTCTCTACAAAATCTCTCTCAAAGTCTCCATATCTTGCACCAAATTGGTTCGAGCATGTCCTCTGACTCAGTAAAGGCCCAAGCATGTCTTAATGATTGGACAAAAGTACATTAAGATAACAAGAAATCGTACGGAAACAGAGTGAAGACTTTGTGGAAATGAAGACCACCATAACAGAAGGAAGCGATTGAGTTAAAATATGGGGATTAAGGTAAGAGAACTATGTGGGCTTTGATTCCCCTAAACCCCAAGAGGATACATAGGCAGTTTAATTATGGTAAAGGTTAAGTTCAAGCTGTTTTTTATTTTTTATTATTTTGTTATATTTCTTTAAATTAATTAGTAGTAAAGATTAATTCTTATTTTTTAACTATTATAAAAAAATAGAGGTAAAAAAGGTCCGGATCCAGAACCGGGTCCAACCGGTTTCGGAACCGGATGGACTCTAAGGGTCGGTTCTGGTTCTGCTAACGGCGGAACCGGGAACCGGGAACCGTCGGTTCCGAAACCAAGGTTGGGTGTGTTCATCAATGGCCGTGCGAACCAGATAGCCTTAGAAAGCCCTGCAGAGCAGCACACCCCAGCCCCAACACTCCAATCAAGATGCACACGTGTAGGTATTCGAACTCTCATCTTATCCGCAACTGACCCGACAACGTGTACACTAAAATATCCGTCACGTGTCTCCTAGTTTCCACTAGCCCTCCGATCATCATAAATTAGACAATCAAACGATCTAGAACCTTATCCCCACCGTCCTTTCCCTCCTTGTCTTATTTCCTGCTATACGAAACGAAACGTCAGCGCTAAGGCACAACTTATCTTTTAGTTTTAACAGCTCGAGGTCACTTAATAATAATATATTATAGTTAATAAGTTATTATTTTTATTATGAATATTATCCGCGACGCAAGAAGCAGCTGCTTCCCTCTCATTATCTATCGTCAAGTTTTTCGTCTCCAATCTCGCTTGGAAACGAAGAAAGTGAAGAAAAAAAAGTAGAGAGAAAATATAAAACCCCAACTCTAACCCTAACTCGATCTCTGATCTCTTGAATTTGATAGCTTTCTTGTTCTCTGCTGCCATGGCTTCTGGTGGATCTTCAGGCCGAACCTCATCGGGACTGAGATCGTTCGATTTCGGCTCGGACGATGTGCTCAGCGCTTACGATGACTTTAACAACCAGGATCGGTCCAATGGGAAGCGATCAGATCCATCGGCGGCAAAGGTAATAATTTCTTGTTCCTTGTAGTTTTGATTCGTTAGATCGAATCCGGACTTGGAATTTCTAGTTGCCTAGTGATTGGACGACGAATTTGATTGCTTTGATTGAATTATGTGATAAAATTAGTAAAGTAATTGTCTTGGGATGTGATGAGGAACTAATTGCGAGATTTCGTTGAGACTTGATTGTGACCGAATGGGAAGGGGTTTTCCTCCTAAGATGTATAATTTACTGCAGATCCGAGAGTTTTCTTGTTGAAATGGACTGATTTGAATCTTTGCAATGGGTGTGGGATTGAATCAGAATTTGATTTGGTATTTTGGCAGTGTACTAATTTGGGGTATATGTAATAGTCCTTCAGCTGCTGGTTTTGTGTGTTATTCTGCGCTCCTTTAAGCCTAGCGGCAAAAGAAGATGAGTTGTTGCGAAAACTAGTGAATTGTATTTGTAAATTTTTTCTGGGATAGACTCAGATTGTGCTATTTCAAAAGTGGAAAGACGATTTTCTATCTTTTTGGCAAGTCTTTGGCTACATATTATATACGTTTAATCACTTCTCTCACTCTTCTTGTCATAAAATTGAATTGTATATATCCTGCTGTCAATAGAGCAGTAGAGCTCTTAGTAATTTTCTGCTAAATTGTGGAATAATAAAGTCAGTGCTCTTCTCAGTTTTGTTTTATTGATGTTCCCAGTGGAATTATCTTTTAAGTTTTGGGGCGTTTCGGAATCTTCATGCGTGGGAATTGTTTATGTTGTTTTGCATTTGTGATGAGAAGCTCATATTCACATTCTATCCCTAATTGCTATTATCTGACTGACTCTATAGTGAATTAGCCATCTAGATGACAATTTGGGTTTCAGTTGTTGTTCGAATGAAAGTCTCCGCTGGGCATATTTATACTTTTTGTGCTCAGAATCCTGTTATCTTCATCTCAAATATTTAATTTTGGTGCAGTTTTCTACCTGTAATTTTTTAAAATCAAACATTCATTAAATTTCTGAAAATTTTGGTGTTTCGTTAGCTATACCCTGTCTGGATGCAGCAATAAAAGATACCAGTAGGTTGACAAATATTTTTTATTAAAATTTGTATGGGATTTGCTAATTCTTGAAGTACAACATTCAGAAACACCGCATTTTGTGCATTGGGAATGCCAATTAAGATTCTATTCCTCTGAGATATTATTTCTTTTAATAGTTTCTGTTGTGTTCCTTGATTTGTGTGTTTACCTGTAGCCGCATGGCATAGTTCTCGTTATCTTACCCTCCTTGTTAGATGGGAGTATCTCACAAAGTAACTTTGGTGCTGAATATCAGATAATATCTGGTAGTGATTTAGGCCTAATTCCTGATGCATCTAGCTTTTAATTTATCAAACCATAGTTCAAGAGTTTATATTATTAGATCTTTGAAAAGACTGCTCAATAACTAGTTTCTCCAATTTCTTTGTAGCATGTTGCTCTAACAAAACTTTATTATCATCGTTTTTCATTTGAAGGATTTCCATGAGAGCAGAATGGGAAGACCACTGGTTAATGTTTATGGACAGCAAGATGAGTATCCAAAAGAAGAAATAATAAACGCTGTTGAGAAGTGCATGAAGAAGTATGCTGACAATCTACTCCGACATCTTGAGGGAATCAGTGGGCGGCTGTCACAGTTGGAGATATATTGCTACAAGCTTGAACGGTCAATAGATGAATTTCGAGCTGATATGATCCGTGATCAGAGTGATGCAGATACAAAGCTCAAGTCTCTTGAGAAACATCTACAAGAAGTAAGTTAGGCATCATTGCTTTCTTCATATATATCAATTTTTATCAGAAGTAAATATCAAGTGTTATTAGAATTGAATATGAACGAGAAAACTGCTACCAGAGAAATCTCAATATAGAATGAGTTGTGAGCCTTCCATTAATTTTTGCTAAAGTTTTACATTCTAAAGTCCTTCTCTGTTCTTAGCATTTTGTGGCAATAAATAAATTGTATAGTTTGTCCACGATGCACGTCTTATTGTAAATACAACAATAACAACTAAGCCATTTACCCCAGGTATTTGGGGACGTCTTATTGTAACTACAGTACTTAAAACATCAGTAGCTTGTTTATAGAGGCATAGGATGATTAACAATGTGGTAAGTAGCTAGCAACAATAGCACTAAATTTATGCTGTAAGGTGTTTTAGGGTCGGGTATTTAATTTTTCTCCTTTTTTTCTGTTCCTTTTGTTTCCTTTCTTTCTTTTACTTCTTCTTTTTATACAGCGTGTACACTGAACTCGAAACTAGGGCTTCCCACAAACCACAGCTACCCAACCTTCACCACCTGATCTACTCTCTATTTTGTTCTTTTTTTCATCCTCCATGTAAGCTTATCAGACCACAGCATGATGTTGGCCATATGTGTCTCAATATATAGTCTCGCATTTCTACGAGGAAGGAGGGAGTAAGGGGGGCAAAACCTTTGCCTTCCATTTCTGATGAATCCAATAATTGTTGTTTTTGATTTCATCGCTCACTGCTATTATTTCTGTACCACTGCCACTGCACTGGAATGGCGAGAGAGATTGAGAGTGAAGGGGTTAGGATTTGGTATTTAACTTATGTCAGTAGGTTCCAGTTCAATTTGGATCCAATGCAAACCTGACATTCCACAATCATTCTTTAAGAAAAGAAAAGGGTTGGTAGGGTGAGACTTAGAGTGAAGGCGTGGATTTGGTATTTTACTTGTGTTAGTAGCTTTCTAGTTCAGTTTGGATCCAATGCAAATCTGATGCTTCACAAGGAATCTCTAAGAAAGGAAAACGGTTGTTTTGTTGGAGTAACTGAACCAACTACCAAAATTGCTTCAAAAGGTTCGTTGAAACCAACTTTAGTTCTTTCTGTCATCTCTGTTTATATTCTGAAATCTTCGGCAAGAAGGTAACAATAACAGCAGGTGGGCACAAAGAAATATCTTGTGCGGCATTTTCTTTTCCCTTTCTTTTTTTTCTCATTTTCCTAGATTTTTCTCTTTCTTTTTCTCTTTGTTTCTCCTAATCTTCTATTTTCCTCTCCCATCTGCCATTCCTCAGCAGGGTGTTCTGTTTCACCCAACTGCATGGTGCTGCATGCTGTATTCTAGAACATTGCATGCATTTTTTGATTTCTGCCAATCTTACCTTGAAATACTACATAAATTGAATCCAGAAAGTGTAATCAAGGGATATGTGTGCATTTTTTATATTTCTTCTTAAATATTAAGGTTCACTGGTTTTGAATGGAATCAGAACCCAACTTGTGTTGTCTCGACGCGCGCGCGCGCGCGTCATTGATGAAAAACTGAGAGGCATTAACATCATACATATTTGTATGTGTGAGTGTGACCCACAAAATGAAACTTCATATCATTCACTATTGTCTGCATTCTCCAACATACAATTTTAATAGTAGGATGTGTTATTTATAATTGTTATGTGGAGCACATTATTAGATATTATTTGGTGAATATGATTGGGATTTGGATCCTTTAGTTCAACCATTTTGAGCAGAGATAATAATAAATTTGTTGTGCCTTTTTTAATGTTCTGTCTTTGACTTAATATACAAGTTTTTCTGTGGTTTATTGTTGTTGATGACTTTGGAATTATTTTAGTCAGAGACATGGAAAAGCCCTAAAATTCAAATTTTGCGCCCTTTTTCTGTTTGTTCTTAGATTTAAGATTGCGTTGGTTTCTGCAAGACACTTAAATCTATTGTTATTTTCTATCGCAAACTCAATATAATCTGTATATTCTCTGAGGAACCACTGTTTCCTTCCTCAAATTATTTTGCTTCTCATGCTGATTGTAAATCACAAATTTTTGTTGCTTGTTGGGTCAGGTTCACAGATCCATTCAAATTCTAAGAGACAAGCAAGACCTTGCTGAAACTCAGAAGGAGCTTTTGATGCTCCAGTCAGCACCCAAAGAACCTGCAAGTCCTGCCCGTTCTCAAAAAAGCGAAGAGGCCATTGCACCGCCATCAGTTTCTGAGCCCAAGCGACATGATGACATATCTGACATCCCCAATCAACATTTGGCCCTTGCTCTGCCCCATCAGATTCCTGCCAGAGCTCCTGACCAGAGTCAGCTTCCAATAATGCAGCAGCAGCAGCCGCCGCCGCCGCCGCCACAGCAGATAGCACCTGCCTCTCTTGGCATGCAACATGACCGCTATGCTTTGAACCACCCATTCTATCCTCAGCACAGCCAAGCTTTGCAGCCAGAAATTCAGTATGTACAACCAAGGCCCCAGATTCACGACTCAACCCACTCACCACCACGACCACGGCAGCAGCCTCAAGTGGTGAATCAACCACCGCCACAGCAGCCTCAAGTAATGAACCAGGCCCAAACTCCTCCACAACCATTCCCTCAGTACCAGCAACAGTGGTCACAGCCATCTCCCCAGCAGTTCACTCAACAGGTTGTAGCACCAACTCACCAGCCTGCACCCCAAGCTCAACTTTCCAGGCCTCACACTCCACCCGCTTATATATATGCTCATCAACCCGCCAATCCAGAAACCTTTGCTTATTCCACAGATCCACAGCCCGGTGGGAACCGCCCTGAGGTGGTGCCATTCGGTTATGGAAGATCAGGCAGCACCATTAATATATCGAGCCAACCACAACACCAGGCCAGTAGTCAAAGTTCTTTTGGACTGCCTTCAGCCAAGGCCAGTGGTTATGCAAGCCCTGCACCTTACCCGCCACAGTCTAATGTACCACAGGGTTATAGCACGGTCTACAGCACTGATGGAAGCAGGGTTCAGACTTTCCAACCGGGGAGCTACCCACCACCCCCGAGCAACATTCCAGGCATTCAGAACCAGCAGCTGCCACCTGGCAATATCAGTGGGTCGCATCATCCCGGAACACAGCTGATGCGTAGCCATCCTTATGCAGACATGATTGAGAAAGCTGTCAGTACGGGCTACCCAAGGGAACAGGTCGTTGGTGTGGTCAACAGGATGGCTGAGAGCGGGCAGCCTGTGGACTTCAATGCACTGCTCGACAGGTTGAACTCCCGTCCTGCTGCCGGAGGACCAGCTCGGGCATGGTAAGTCTAGGTTATGGTAATGGTTTCATACCTGCGGGAAGGTAATTTTAAGCAATGCTTCCACAGAAATTGCACGTCTTCAATAAAGCAGTGTTTGCTAGAGGAAGTCAGATTAGTGTTGTACATATTGGGAATGTGTGAGTTTGAGTTACTCTGTGTGTCTGTGTTCCCATAAACATGGAGATCTATGTTATGTGAATTGAATTGTGTCCCAGTTGATGGCATTTCTTGCTGCAGTTTACAGTCAGCAAGATGCTTCACAATCTATCTTGGGAAGATGGCTTTCATGTTTTAGTGGAGGGCCTAAAAGTACCATGTTAAAGAGATTGACAATATATTCTCTTCTTTCTATTATAATTTTTAGCAGTTTGGAAGTTAAATTGAAGTGACTACTGCTACCCACGATTGCATTTGGAAGTAACAGGATGTGGTTTGTTTATTTTCTGCCTAGAGTAAGATACCAGGGTTTCACAGGGATCGCATCTGATCCACCAAGAGTTTTTCTCTAATTAATTGCTGTAGCTGAAAGTTTGATCAGTGTTGGATGCGTCATGGCCGGGGGTTTGGTTTATGTTTATGAACCACACACACACATACAATAATGGTTTATGTTTGTGAACCACACACACACATACAATAAGAGAGCTAATCACTTATTGACACGGTGAATTGAAACTCTTATAATCTTTTATAATCTTTTATAACATATGTGTGTGAGGCCAGTGGGGCCCACCTAAATCAAACGAAATTTTTTCGTAGTTTGGGCTGCTGCTCTTCCAAACAGAGTGAGAGAAGAAACTCTTTTTTTTTTCTGTGAGAGAGAGAGAGAGAGAGAGACCAGAACATAAGCATGAGCCAGAAAGGAACTGACCGCCGGAGAATTAAAAAGTAGAGGGCATCAATTTACAAAAACCGTTTCCCGCTCAAACATGTTTCTTTGGAAGAAAAAACAGAGGAAAAAAGTGTACAAGATAATACCAATCTTATACTTACTCAGCTACTGGGGTTTTTTGGTTTCAAGAAAGTGAAGTGAGAAAATAAACAGTATCATTTCTCACTTTCGTTGTTCATTCAAACACCAAAAAAGTAAAATAAAAAAAAAACCTCCTTTTCTTTTCTCCTCTTTTACACAATCATTTCCTCATTTTCACGATATTTTCACGATAGTACAATTAATTTTGTAACCTAAATAAATTGTAGCTCAAAACAATTAATTTTATAGTCATATAAATCTTACTTACATTTTAATTACAATCCAATTTTTTTATAATTAATTTTTATTTTAATATTATTTTACAATCAACTTTGTGATCAACCTTTTTCCACTTCCATGTTACTAACCTAACACCGAAAAATACAATATACTTTTTCACTTTCATTTCCCAACTACCAACTAACACCGGAAAAGAAATTCAAATTCTCATTAGGTAAAAAAAATTTACTGCCTCACTTCCGCCCACTTCCTTGAATCCAAACAGCCCGAGTCAAAAATGGGATCATAACCTGATGAAATATTACAATTGGCGGTGCATAATATTACATTCTGGTGACTCACTCAGGTATTTGCGTCCCCCCCCTATGCCCCCTATGGTTTTTATTGCTGCTTTCCTGAACAATGCCAGCTCTGCTGTATCCGATACCAGGATAGCAGAAAACTGGTGACCTCTTCCTGCTAAGTTGCATCAATTTCATGCTTGGCTGTAAGCACCAGCACCCCACCCCACCCCCCCCCCCCCCCCCCCCCCCCCCCCCCCCCCCCCCCCACACCCCACAATCCAGTGGAAATCAATGCCTCACAGCAAATTGGTATAGAACTAACTAAACTGCCACACGGAAAAATCAGTGACTACGGCTCCAAGTTCGAGGGAGACTTCTGCTGAGTCTATCATCATCTGCTAGAAATGCTTTCCTTCTCTTCTTCTTAGCATCTCCTCTGCTAGTAACCCGATTCACTTCATTCCCACTTTTTGATTCTTCTCCAATTTCGGCTTTCCTCAATCTTCGCTTGTTGGCTCTCAGCAAGGCCCTCCTTTTGGTAGGTGACAGAAGACTATCATCATTAGCTAGTGTTTTCTCCCTCGGTCGAGGTTCTTCATCCAGTAATTGCCAATTGTATATGTCACTGCTTCCATCCACAAATGCTGGGGTATAGGTTCATCAGCACCTGGAAGCAAGCTAGCAAATGTGAGCTCTCCATTGTGTCCACCTTTTCGATCAAGAAGCACGGGATCTGGTCTGATTATGGTTCCAAGTATGCTTCTGTGTGAGCCCAAGCCAATGATGGTCTTTGCATCAGTCAGTAAAGAGCAAGCCATGGAAAAGGCTGACCTCACCTATAGAAGGAGAGAAAAAATAACGATTTCAGAAAATTGCCATGTGAATGAGCTAAATGCATATACAGACCAATTCTCGTCATGTGGTCAAAGAAAATTAAATGTTTCATTTGTTTGATTCTAAATCTTGTTCAACCAAAGTACATATTTAATGCATGTAAAAACCCAGGTCCGCTCACTTTTTGATTGGGTTAATTTTGACCCAACCCACTAATACCTAACCAAACTGACAAATTTATTTGATGGGTCATAACTGCCGGACCCATGCCAGACCCATTTATATGTGGGATAGCCAATCCCGACCACCAAGGGGGCAGATCCAAGGTGGTGGGTCAAGATTAGGCAAATGACTGACCTGGAATTTCAAGCCCCTTGAGATATATGCTTAATTTCGCCTCAACTATTATACATGAAATAAACACTTTTCTAGGACCTCAATAAACTTTGTACCGACTTGGAATATCAAGTCCCTTGATATATGCTTAGTTTTGCCTCGCCTATTATATATGAAATAAACATTTTTCTAGGACCTCAATAAACTTTATAGTCATTCTATAAATGTACTACCACCTAATAAGTATCCAGCAGCCATTGCCAAAAATAGGTGTTGGTTATTGTCAAAAAGAATATATATATATATATATATTATATATATATTATATATATATATATATATATATATAATATATATATATATATATATATATAACATCTGAAAGCTATTGCCTTGTATTGAAGTTATTTGAATTTTGAAAAGAACTATATATTCTTGATAGGTGAGATTTATTATGATATTCCATTTTTTTTATAATATAATGCATAGGGTATTTCTTTGCCCTACCTGCCTGAAAATCTTGACTCCGCCATTGTTGACATGTTTAATAAATGGTCAAGGTTGGGCCAAATTGGGTGAACACACTAGGACATGTTGAATCACAGAATAATAGCTTTATTTTCGAGAAAAAAAACATAAGCCCACACCCATGAGCAAACAACTACTTGCACCCTCTTGACCATTAAAGCAAATAGTTTTGCGAAATCTACAAGTGTTCAATTATTATTTGGGTCATAAAAAAGTAATTCAGGCTAAGAGCCCTAACCCTAACCCGATCCGTACATTAAATGAGTGATTCGTGGATCCATTTACAATCTATACCAATTCCATCTAACCGGCATCTTGTGACTTCCAGGAAGGGTGCATGTGGATTGTCGGGTTGGCTTTAAATTGCAACCTTTATCCTAGGAGTGACTCCCATGAACTCTAAAGATGATCCTACCAGCTTGGCCTGGCCCACCACCATATCCCCATGTGGTATGACACCTCCGAGAACAACAACAAAGCCTTTATCTCAAAATTTTGGGGATCGACCGCATAAATCCTTTTCTTCCATTCAGCTCTCATTTAGCTCCCAATTCAGCTCTGTTAAGGATCATCTTCTTAGTAACATGAAGGATTATAATATCTTTCTTAATTGTCTACATTCAAGTTCGTTTAGGCATTCCTCTAGCCCTGATTGTCCTTCTCCTAATTGGTGCATTTACTTTGTCAACATTGCACATGCCCAAACGAAGGTTTGAAATATTGCTCAATTCCAATATTGCCAATATAACCTGATAAAACCAAAATTATATCCAATATTGCCGATACGCCAAGATGAAACAGCCATAAACGACCAATAGAGCCTATTTCGATAATAAAATCCTCCGGTCGATACTGATACCGATATCAAGATTTATAATCATGGTACAAACCATCTTAATAATTCTCCTTATTTTGTCCTCAATAGAAGCAAACTCTTCAATGAGTGCACTCATTTCTTACCTTATATATCATTGTATTGTCAGCCATCCATCTAGCAATTTCTCATTTTTGTTACACTCATTTTTTTTGACATGTTGCTTCTTGACCGCCCAACATTCTAAACCATAAAGCATAAGTCTTGTAGACATACTATAAAGTTTTCACTTCAATTTCATAAGTATCCTACAATCTTATAAAACACAGACACTTCTCCACTTACACGATCCTGCATTGATTCTTTTGAGTCAGATCTTCCTCACTTCCACCATCTTGATTAATGAGTGATCCCAAATAATAAAAAAGAGCACTCTCAGCATCAATCCGTGTCGTGCGTTCATCTTTTTCTCACCATATTGCTAAAACTTACATTTCATATATATATTTTGTTTTTGTCTGCTAAATCTATTAGATGCTAAAGTTTCTCTCCATCTATCTCATTTAAAACTTATTTCTTCTCCACTCCTATCAAACTAATATATATCATTAGCAACAACTTGCACTGAGAGACTTCATCTTGAATATGGCCTAGTAAGTTCCAACATAAAAGCAAATAGATAAGGACTTCATGGTGATTCTTGATGTAAGCCTATAGTGAGAGAAAACAGCTTGGTCTCCCCACCAATAGTTCTTTCCCTAGTTATTGCTCCATTATACATATCTTTAATCACATCAATATTAATATTAGATACTTGTTTCTTTTCTAAAACCCACCACATTACCTTGACAAAAAAAACCTTTCATAAGCTTTCTCTAAACTAACAAAAACTATATGAAAGCCAATTTTCTTCTCCTGATACTTGTCCATCAATGGGAAAATGGCTTTCATAGTTGACCTCCCATGCATAAAAACAAAATGTTTTTTCGGAAATCGATGTTTCTTTTCTTAGTTGTTGCTCAATTACTCTCCAAAAGTTCCATTGTATGGCTTTAAGCTTGATCCCTCGATAGTTTGAGGGACTACGTATGTCACCCTTTATTTTTATCTATGAAGCACTGCTTCATGATAAGTGGTGGAGAATCTGACAAGTATATATACTATGGAAATGCACGAATTCGTGTAGTATTCACACGGAATATGTCTGTGCGAGTCCAACACAAATCCAGCTGGAATCCTCAATGGGAATCCTCGATGGTGACGAGGTGCTGATGATGCAAATACCTCGTTAAGGAAGTTGCGCCAGAGGAAAGTGAAATCAATGCCCAAGGCATGGCTTTGGGTAAGGGTTTGGGTCACAAAGAGTAGCAACACTAGTGGATTTAGGGGTGGGTTTTGTAGTTTGCCACGATGAAGGCGGTTAATGGGTTTCATTCGGGTTTCGCTAAGGAGGAGCACAAGAAGAGGGCATAGAGCAGGAGGACAAAGCGAATGAATGGGTGGTGAATCATTTCTCATAACAAAAGGATGGGATTTGGGTGCAGGGAAGGGAGGGAAGGATTCGAGAGTTTGAGTCTCGATGCTGGCGATCGGATTTGAAAGGGTTCTTGGATTGGGTAAGGGAAGGCAGGAGATTGTGATTGCAATAGCGAGCCTTGAGAGATGAGGGTGAAGTGAGTGGGTGGGATAGGGTGGGTCTTGTTTTAGGTGGTAGAATGGGTGAAATTAAATATTTATATGGCCTCTCCATAGATATATAAGATGATGGGATATTTAAAAAGGGGTAATTTACAGAGTGAGCCCATGAGGTTTTAAGGCCTAACACAAGCCTCTTGGGGTTTTAAAATGAACACAGTACACCCCCACCCCACCCCGGGGGTTAAACATGAACACATTACTCCCCAAGGTTTAAACATCAACACATTACTCCCCCCAAGGTTTAAACATCAATACAGTACACCCCATACCTCACCAATTCTGACTAAACTTAGTAGCGTTAAAATTTTGAGGTGAGCTGACATTTTGGTCCCTGCATTATTAAGTAGGGATAGAAAGAGCGAAAGGAGAAAGACAGAACGAGTCAAAATCGAGTTCTACTCAAACCTGAGTCTTACCAAACCGCAAAAATCGAGTTTCTAAAGGCTTTGAAACCCGCTTGAAACCCGATGGGTGGGTTTTATTTTTTTCCCAAACTCGCCTCACCACATGATGTCAAAACCGGATGCGCACCCACACCCTACTCGCTTGAAACCCACTATAACATACAGATTTTCAATAATTATTATCTTGGTGTATTGGCGCTTGCCTGGCCTTTTCAGTTATAAATAAAGATATAAAGTATTTGAAAACTTGGAGGATAAGAATGTGTTTAGATAACTAATTAATGTCCAAGTGTCAATATATTAAGATAACTAGTTAATTGACTATCTAGATTTATAGCAAGTTGAGTTGTCAAGATGTGGATGCGGGTTCATGTTTTGACAGGTTCAGGTCAAACTCGTTTTGCAAAAAAAAAAAACTGTTTCAGTTCATTGCGGGCCAAAGAAGGTATCGAGGGGTAAAGTTTTCATGTTTAAACCTTAGGGGGTTCTCTGTAAAGCCTTAAAACCTCATTGGGTTTCTCTATAAATAAATTACCTTTTAAAAATAAAAGAAGATCTATAAGAAAAATATTTTTAAATGAAAAAAAGAAAGAATATTTAAGAAATAACATGATTATTTTCAAGAATTAATGACATTTTTTTAGGTGTTTTAATTATATTTTCTAATATAAGATATAATTATAATTCATCATGTATAAAATATAATAAAATAAATTATTTGTGGTATCCATGACAAATCTGTATCAGTGAATTTTTGAAACTCTGCATATACGCATATCCATATCGTGTTGTATTTGACACACCTACTCGTATCCATGCAACCTAGGGTTTTATAAATAGGTATGGAAATGCTAATCCTCCACTCCTTTGGCATCTCCCCAGTATCTATAATCTTATTAAATAACTTAGTTAATCATACTAAACATGTATCTCCAAGGCACTTTCAAACCTCAATAAGAACATCATCCAGTCCTACAACACTTGATTTTTCATTTTTGTTAGAGCATCCTCAACTTCGGCTAGCCTAACTTTCTTTACATACTGAATGTTACATAAAGCAAATAGAGAGGCAAGGCAACAGAGATGGCTGCCTAGGTGCGTCTAGGAGAAACGCTTTTTTTTTTTTTTTGAAAGAATTAGAAACGACATTGATCGGACCCACCCTACTTCACCATAGAAGGCCTCCCACGGTCTATCGTCGTCATTGGGTTTAAGTTACACGAAGCGGGTCAAGTGGGCTAGGTAGAAGCCCTAACTCATTTGATGTGAAACGAAAGGAGCCTAAGGATTTTGAGAAAAAAAGATGAGAGATGAAAGAAATAATAGAGAACTCATGATTACCTAAGGGATAGATGAGAAGGCCTTTCACCTCCACGAAATCTCACGCCGCATACTCATCGATCTTTAACTCACGCCGCTTCACGCCGCAAGCTTGGCTTCATAGTTAGGATTTCACACCCCGTCATGGACAATATGTGCCTCAAGGGGGAAAAAACTCCCAAAACAAAAAAAAACTCCCAAAACAATTTTTTCTTTCAATTTCTAATCTATTTTTTATTGAAAGTAATGGAGCCTTCAAATAGACTTACAAGTCTTGACTTTTCACCACATAACCGATGTGGGACTAAACATGAAAAATAAAGATTAAATAAAATAAAGAAAACATACAGACTCGAAACAAAATACAAACTCGATTCAAATGAGAAGCATGACATTGATGTCCCCATCATTTTCGTCGGATGGGAAGAACTCAAAGCCGCTGAGTATGCATGAGGTGATAGTGGCTCGACACTGGATCTAAATCTGAAGCTACTAATTTTGTAACTGAACCTGTTGAGTCTGTCTGTGATGTTTATGTCCTGATGTTGATCTCTATTCATGATCTTTTGGCTGACTTATACTGATCTTATTTGCAACAGGAGATGGACTCGATCTGGAGAATGGAGGGTACTTGCTGGAGACTGTAGTTGCTTCGCTCATGTAGGGAGCATGTGTGGGGATAAGCAGCACACGAGAGGGCCTCACACAAAAAAAATCAGCAGCAAATGACTTTGAAATGGGATGCCGAGGGAAGAAGCACCAGCCGCATTGGTGGCAATATGGAAGAGGAAGGTGCAGATCGCGCAGAGGATGGCAGATCACGTGGGAGGAGAAAGAAGAGAGAAAAAGAAAAGGAAGGGAAAAGAAAGAGTTTTAGAATTTTTTTAAACTAAGGATCGGATTGTGGCTAAGATTCTGATTTTTCGGGGAGGAGATTTGATTTTTGTGGCTAAGAGAGAGATTGATGGTTGAGATTTTGATACGTGGGAGGAGATAAAAGAAGTTAGGATTAAGATTTTTTTTTGGAAAAGAGAGATGAAAAGAAAGAAACAATGAATAGATCAAATAAAATTGTACCGACTTCACATCTGAAATCTTTTCACAAGAAACTTGTTTACAATTTTATTTTCATCACTCATTACTTTTTTCTAACTATACTCTGATACCAAATTGATGTGAAACAAAGAAAGAGGTCTACGAATTTTAGGAAAAAATGAGGGATGAAAGAAATAGTAGAGGACTCATGGTTACCTAAGAGATAGATGAGAAGGTCTTTCACCTCTATGGATCTTACGCCACTTCACGCCATGCACTCATCGATCTTGACTTCACGTCGCTTCATGTCGCACGCTTGACTTCACAGCTAGGGTTTCACACCCTGCCATGGGCAATACGCCCCTCAAAGAAAAAACTCCCAAAACAATTCTTTTCTTTCAATTTCTAGTCTATTTTTTATTGAAAGCAATGGGGCCTTTAATTAGTCTTACAAATCTTGACTTTTATCCACAAAACCAATGTTGGACTAAACATGAAAATAAAAATTAAATAAAAGAAAAGAAAAAGAAACATACAAACTCAAAACAAAATACACTCGATTCAAATAAGAAACATGCCATTGATGTCCCCATCACCATTTCTCTCTCTTCTCTCTGAATGGCAAAGAGGAACAAGGTGGCAGCGGCAACCCACGAGTGGTCTCTGACGGCGACATGGCAAGGTGGGTCTGGTTTTTCTCTTTTAAGGGTAGGCGCTTAGTACGACGCTTACCCCAAAATAAGAGCGGTCTGGGTGCCATTTCCACCCTGGTGAGCGCGTAGACCATTTTTTACAACACCGAAAATGCCTAAAGTTCCTACAACTTGCCTAGACTATTTGTTTCTATACGGCACTCTTATGTGATCCTCAATAAAAAAATTATGAAAATAACTCCATATTTCTTTTGTCTCATCATCATTTACTGATACTCTTTATCTTCACTCTTAATACATCTAACATTCCCTATATCTATACTCTCTCCCTCATCCTCATAAGCTTATACTCTTCCCTTGTGCTTTTATTTCAAGCTTCTTATGTAAATTTTCATAATTTTTGGTTTCAGCCTCACTAACCGCTTCCTTAGCTTTCTTCCCCGTTAACTTATATTTTTCTAGATTTACCTCATTTCTACACTTCCATAACTTCTTATAAGATACCTATTTGCTTTACTTTTGGACTTCTTAACTCTATTAGGCATTCCATTATCCTTGGATTCTAAAAAAAATTAACCACCTTGATGCAACTACACATATCATTCCACATAATAGTAACTTCTTCATCCATGTTCCGACATTCTTTTCGTCGTTCTATCCTTAAAAATGCACTAGATACTCTCCTTCAAATTCCACCGTCTAGCTCTTAGTCTCCTATTTGCTCTACTTCTTC
The DNA here is from genome assembly GCA_038442645.1 of Agave tequilana. Lineage (NCBI taxonomy): Eukaryota > Viridiplantae > Streptophyta > Magnoliopsida > Asparagales > Asparagaceae > Agave > Agave tequilana. The sequence continues at coordinate 62,522 of JAVJIF010022485.1, forward strand.
TCTTCCCCATCAAAAATATCTAATACCATCACCGTATGTTGTGTGGATAATCTCCCTCCCGCTAATACTATGTAATCTTTGTAGCGTAATGTAATACTTCATCCAACCCCACCTCAAACAAAAAGGAAAGAAGAAAATTTTTTTCGAGTTGGTTCTTTGCAAATGTAACAACTTCTTTGGTTTTCTTTGAGAGTTCGTTAATAATTTGTGAAAGGTGCTTTAGATTTGATTTTTTTTTTTTCCTTTTCACTGTCGCATCAGGGTTACTAGGGTTATTCTGCCTAAGCCAATGGTTGCAACCTTTAAGGGCCTTTAACCTGGCTTGTTGGAAATGATAAAACAAAGACATTTAATCTGAAACTTTGGTTCAGACGGGATAGTAAGCCCTTTAGTTATCCCCCTCTCCTTTCCACCAGTCTCCACACTTTCCAAGTTGACACAACCCACTATTCTTTGAGCAGGTTAGGAATTCCTATGCATCAGTTGAGCTGGTTAAAAGACAACTGAGTCCAAACATCCCTCTAAAATCTCCCCTATCCCCCAATCTCTCTGCACTCTTTGTACTTCCTCTAAGGATCCAATAGTCAGGGGCAGGCAAACAAAGATATATCACCCACAATTCTACGAATGGAATTTAGTAATTATCCCAGCAAAGCAGCAAAGCTTTCTACATTTTTCCTTTCTTTTCCTCTTCCCGTCTTCTTTGTACATCCAATCTCTACTGAGGATAAATTACCTGGACAGCCTAACAGCAGTAACTAGTCAGCCATTGCACGGAAAAGATCAGGAGAAGGGAAAAAAAAAGAGATGGATGGAAGCAAGAGAAGAAAAGAAGAGCAGTGAATATGGGAGAACTAAAAAAGAAAAGAAGACAAGGAGAGCGCTACCAATTCTTTTTATTCCTCTTAAAGGATATTAATGCCCTGGCTGCCTAGAGACAACACTTGTTGAATTAGAAAAAAAATGTACTAGTATGTCCTGGTGATATTAAGGTCAAACAAGTACCTAGTGCAGTAAACACACACATGCATCAATGTAGAAACATGCACAGACACATGGTTTATCTTTGCATGAAAATAATGCTGAAAAGATATAGAGAATTGCAAAAGATGACCTTGAAAAAGTTGAAGGAGCTCCTCCCAATGTCATTGTCTGGTGTCTAATTTATTGACAATGTATTCAAACAGATTAGCTTCCAAATCTAATGGTGTGAAGAGACTTAATGAAAGGAAAAGCAAAATCAAATAGCATACCTGGGGATCCTCAATGGAAAGAAGATAGGGCCGCTGTGTGTTAAGAAACCTGATAACACCCAAGAATAATGATAATTGATAGTCCAATTCTTTTATAAGTCTAAATGGCAACATTATGAAATCAAAGAATATGAACTGATGAATCAAGATCCTTAACACACAACATGCATAACAAGTAAATTTAGCATACCCTCTATCAGCCTTCAAGAAAAAGTTGCCTAATAAGTTACAGGATACCCCAACATCTGACGTGTTCAATTTGCGTCCATAGAAATCAAAAAAGTTGACCTGTTCCCATGAAGTAGCCAGCAAAATCAGACTCATAAAAAAAAAAAAAATGAGGCAAAACATTTTTTCATACCATTTCAGAAAAGGCAGTTTATAAAGTGATATTGAACAATAATTACTACAAATATTATACCTTGAAAGAAACAAGGCATATTGATCACCGCTACACAGTGATATATGAACTTAGATTAGATTACATAACATGATATAAGATTGCATAAGCCTGAGAGATAACGGAAACAATCATGGATATAAAGAAATCAATCAGTCAACTGAACTGTTGAAATACTCTCCCTCCCTACGCCCCCTACCCCCCCAAAAACCAGGACAAGATCTTCCACGACCCAGGTGAGTTCATCCCCTCTTTCTCATATTCTCTTCCCCGATCTACTCCTCCCTTGCATTTCTTTTTTCACCCTCCTCCATGATTTTTCAAGACATCTGCTGCTATATTCTCTGGTTTTTGGTGTGTTTCTGTCAATATCAAACCTAAACACAGCGAAACTACAATAGTTTCATCAAAATTTATGCACATCACCTGGACACAATAAATACCCCTGTTTCATATTGCCAAGGCCAATATCTGATCCGATATAGGAAATACGCATTGATGCCGCCTGATTTTGTAAAGCTTCGTTGTTTCTAAGATGTCAAGAAACGAGGTTATAAAAGTTCCATTCCACGGTCTCTTGGTATTTCAGTGGAACCTTAGTCTCCTATGATTTTGCATGATTCTGTTAGACGTCTATACTTCATCTTTACAAAATGCATAGGCTATTTGGAATTTTTTGGATTGATCTTCTAAACAAATTTCTCTTAGCATAATATTGTTCAACATTTTCTGAGCCTACAATGCACGGGTACTTATAATTGGCCCCGTACCTATGTCAGCTACGCGTCGGACTTGGATTCGGGTCCGACAAGGCTTGGACACAGTGTCCGCGGTGTTTGACCCCAAAAAAAGACCCAAATCGGGCATCAAATCAGGCTCTCCAATTATCGGGTAAGTTATTGGGTTTAATTAGGGTTCGTGACCCGATAACCCGCTAACCAACATAAAAACCCTATCTCAAATCCCAATCCTCTCCTTTCCTTCCTTCTCTCCTCTCGCTTCTTCGAAGAAGTCCAGCAGTCTCGACCACGCGATCTCGTCCTGTCTCGCAATTCACCTCTAGCGATCTTGTCTCGCGCCGTGTCCTCGCGGTCGTTTGCTGCAAAGTTGACTGAGGAAAGGAGAGAAAAGAGAGGATCAAAGAAGATAAAGGGCTTTCTAGGGTTTGAAAATTAAGGCCAGAGAGGACGATCATTTGCTGCAAACTAGACTGAGAAAAAGAGAGGATCAGATAGGAGAAATGGCTTTCTAGGATTTGAAAATTGAGACAGGGCGGAAAAGGTGAGAGAAGAAATGAAATCAAAAAGTATATACAAAGAACATCAACGAATATGATTATGAGCCATCGTCTATTCGTCTTGGTGCCAAAATGGGTGGTAGAAATCCTTGAGGTAAAGCTGGACAGTTTGGCAAAGAGTGTCTTTTCTACCGATAAGAAGGATTGGGTTTGAAAGCGCCATCGGCGAGGGCAGGAATAAATCCCTGGTTCGGTGACAAGTGAGCGAGAAGTAAATCAAAGCCATCCAATTTTCTTGATTTATTCCGATTCTTTCATCCTACCTTCGAAGTCAGGAACAAGCATGCTGAAAATCAGCTTATCTAAACTTTCCCATTTGACTCGTCACCGAACACAGGAAGGAACTGCAAAAGGCCTTTACAAAGTATCTATTAATGCCCCTTCTATCCTCTGATGAGTTAGATGTGACGAAAAGTGGTGGGCGAAGGATATTCATGAGATTTTAAAAGGGAAAAGAGATACTTTGTTTAAAGTTTGGAGAAGGTTTTGTAGCTGATATGGATGCTCTTCAAGTGGATGCACCTCATCTCCAAACCCTGTTCTCTCAAAATCTGAAAAAGGTATGTCTTTTTTCTTTTTGCTTGATAGTTTTTGCTATTTTTGCTTTTTTTTGCTTGTTAATTTGAATAAATTGGGCCATTTTTGCTGGTTTAATCTTTCTAATAATGTTGTTTTTCTCCTGTTTTTGCAGTTTTTAGTCTTTTCTGGTGCTGTTTTTTTTTTTTTTGCTGTTAGTTTGAAATATTAATTTGAAGAAGTTTGGTGTTTTTTTGCTTGCTTTAATCTTTCTATAATGCTGTGTTTTCTTTTTCTGTTTTACTCTTTTTGGTGCTGTTTTTTGTTGTTAGTTTGAAAATTAATAGTTCATCAACATACTATGATACAAGTTAATGCTTACAATGAAATGAATTTAATTCTATGTATTTGCCCTTTGGTTGGTTGCAAAAATCATTCCATATACAAAATCTGTCAAAGAATTGTCTTGGGTGTTTGTTAATTTGTTTGCTTACAATACCTTATTAGAATATTGAATGGTGGTGCAACTTGATTGTAATTATTTTTTTGATTCCTTATTAGATCAAAATGATGATGTTTCTTAGTTAAAAAAAATATATGAAGTTTAAAACTAAAATAGATGTTTACTTTGTTAAACTTGTTAGTTCATAACTTGAGTAAACTTTTAGGAAAACGAATGGATTCCGAAAGTCCCAATGATGACAATACTCCGCATTGGAAGTATGTCATAAAGCTTGGCGAAGCTCCAAGACGTGGGGGAAATTGGAATGGAGATGCAATTATTGTAATGAGAATTATAAGAGCTCCTATTCAAAAGACACCTAAAATATCATGTGTTGGCATCAAACCGTGCTAACAAGTGAAGAAAGAACATATACTTGAGATGACGAGTGGTTGAGCAAGTGGAATTAAAGTTAAAAGTCAAAGAAAGCCAAGAATGTTTCCTTGCCTACATTGACCACTACGGCCCCATCGAAGTTGCAAAGAAAAGAAGAGGTGAAGCATGAACACCATATAGAAAGCTTTTAATCATGTAGCCGGGGATCGTTTGCATGCGTAAATGGCAAGGATGTTTTACACTACTAGCTTGCCATTTAATTTGACAAGAAATCCGTACTTCATCCAATCATACACATATGCGGCAAACCATGAAATTGGTGGCTATCTTTACAATCTTTTGCGCACCTCTCTTGCAAAGTGAAAAGGCTCACATTGAAAACTTGTTGGAGCTCATAAAGAGCACATGGAAAAAGAAAAGTGTCTCCATCGTGAGTGATGGTTGGTCCGATTAGCAAAGAAGGCCTCTCACTAATGATATGGCGGTGATCAAATGTGGCCCGATGTTGATGAGGATATCACGCAGTTCTTATCTTGTCATGCCTTAGCTTATTCAGGGGATTTAGTATTTTGTTTCAGCCTTATTTGAGTGTAGCTGTTTTAGCTTTATTTGTGTTCCTTTGTGGGTGTTTAGTACCACATCGGTTATTTCCCAGTACTCCTCTCTTGTAAAGCCTGTATAAGGCCCTCTAGACTATTGTAATGAATTAATGAATGATTAAAACTTTTCCTCAAATTATTTGTTAAATTCTTGAGTTCTGCTGCTCTCGAGTTAGGGTGAGAAGCCCGTGCAAGGGGTGGAAACCCAAATCTTATCTTGTTCGCAATTTAAATTTTGGTTGTGATTTGAAGGTGATTGCGATCCAGGTGGTTTTACATCATTTTGGTATCAGAGCACCGGTTTTCAATTCCCTTCAAATTTTTCTTTTCCAAAATTTTCTTCCAATCTCCAAACCCTAGGTCTACATCAACTCCAGATTTAGATCCATTCAACAACAAAAAATTACACTGTTCAAAAAAAATACAGTGAAAAAAAAATCCTTCGAAAATCCAAATTGGCACTGTTCATCATCTTCTCAAAGTTCCCCTCCCACCAAATTCCGTCGCCGCCGACAGCCACGCCCTCCGCCGCCATCATTGCCAGGAAGCCGCAACCGTTCGCCGCCATCACCATCGGCGATCAACGCCGCCATCATCATCGTCTTCGTCAACATTCCCCAAGGCCAGATCTGCATCCACAGACTCAGGCCGTCACAGATCTCCTCGCCGCCGCCGTCAACTCCTTTAGATCAGGGCTTCCCACACCTTCCTCCGCCGCCGCATCACCAGCGGAGAGAATTAAGCCTAGATCGGAGCAGATTGACGCCTCCATAGTCTCGCTGGGGCTTCCAGAGCCTCGTCGCCTTCATCTGGTCTTCCTCTGCCACGATCGACGAAGCCGTCGTCGCCGGAGATCTCCACCCTCGCAGATCCACGTCGCCGTCTACTCCTCTCTCGCTGCAGCAACATCGAATCGCCTCGCTGAGATCTCCAGCCCCTTGCCGGAGTTCGCAGATCACCGCCATCTTCCCTTCGTCGGCGACGCAAGCTTCATCGTCGACCTTTGCGGGATCTCACTCTAGCACCATCGTAGTCACTTCCACCTTTGCCATCGGAGCAGATCAGGGCAGTCCCAGCAACCTCCACCTCCACCAAACTCAGATCTGCCGCCCATCCCCTCAGCCATCGCCTTCGCCATCCGCCATCAGCCATTCCCCTTCACCGGACCTTCCAACGGCCCCAATTTCGTCAACTGTCGACTGCGGGTGAGCCTCCGCCGCCGATCTCTGCAAGTCGACAACGAATCAGCCCTGCGAACAGATCTCAGTCGACGCCATCTCCTCCGACCGATCCCACCTGAGCTCCACCAAGATCACCGCCATCCGCCCTTGATCCAAGTCGTCGTCGCCGCTGCTCCGTCTTTGCCCAAGCTTCTCTGATCGCGCCCACTCGGCGTCGCCAGCTCCCCACCGTCGCCGCCGCTGTTGAAGACTCCCCCGAGCCCTAGCCCGAGATCGTTCGAGGAGGGGCAGAGTTGGGTTCAACTTTAAAACCTAACCCGGATTCTTATTGGGCTTGGGTCAGATCCTAAGTGGTTGGGCCGGGGATCCAGACCCAACCGGCCCATTTAAACCCGTTTGGGTTTTTAAGAGAACTCATAGCGGGTTGCGGGTCCGGGTTTGATCGGGTAGAGCGATTTGCACCTGAACCCGACCCGATCCACTTAAGTGACGTCAGTGCTGACGTCATCGCCGAGTTACCTCACTGAGTCAACTCAGTTCAGTGTATTCAACTCAGTCCAGTTCGTCCTGACTCAGTCCAGAATCGCAGTATCGCTTCCGACGGCCGTTCAGGGCTCGTTTCAAGTCCAAATTGAGCCGTTTTCGAGGCAGTGGATTCGTGACAACCAGTACTACGCTCCTAAAGCAGCCACAATCTGGTTCAAGCTCCGATCGTCTTCCAGATTCAGCTCAGTAGATCAGTGCACCACAGTCAGAGCTTGTTTCTGCCCTGATTCGGACCTGATTTGCGCCTCTCGAGGCATCTAGCTTCCACTTCTTATCACCGCTGTCCAAGAATCTTGTGGGCGATCTCAACTCTTGAGTGTGAGTATTTCTCTGGGGAATCTTCGAAAATTTTACGTTTGGGCGTGAACGACTCCTCCTCAGGTGATATCACAACTTGACCTAGTTCATTAACTGTTGATTACTTGCAACTACTATACGGATTGCTATAATTTGTTGGTAGAAATGCTTTTTGCTTCGATCTAGTGGTTGCATCTATTCATCATTTTAGGAATGCATTTTTATTTACATTTAAACCTTAAACTTTATGGAATTTTTTTGTTTAGTGCATACATTTAGTTTAATTGACTTTTGGGCTCTTCACTGCATCTGCTTGCCTGTTTGAGTCATCATGACTAACCAGCATTATAGGATACCACTCCACTTCAGCTACACAATCTCCATCAGGGTCATATGTTCGTTCATGAGTACATTACCATATTTAAGGACTTAACCCATCGTATTGAAGTGAGAGAGCACCCTTCTGAGACTCTAACTAGGTTTATTTGGGGTTTACGGCCTAAAATAAAACGTGCTATGATTACTGGCCCCTATGACTTAGACACTGTTGAAGATGCCTTTGATGTGGCATTAAGATTGGACTTGACTTTCAAAACGTTGGTCAATGCCAAGGTCAAATGTTCTAAATGTAAGGGCTATGGACATTATAATTATCAATGCCCCTCAGAGAGTCAACATGTTAGAACTTTGCCCACTGATGAAGTTAACGATTCGAAGGCTGTTAAGGATGACCAAGTTTCTTCTGAAACTGTTAATATAATTGAAGACATAGCAGTTGATTCTTTCACACAAATTATTGGTGAAATTCACATGTCTTCTGATAGTGCCAATGATGACATGGACGAGATAGTTGAACCTAATATACCCACTGTGCCTAAACAGCCATTCGAGTCTCCTTGTGTTGAACCTAATTTTATGGTCATTCCTATCAATTCATCTTTTAGGGAGTCACCTGAATTTCTTGTCAAGGTCCAGCAACTGGCTTCTAATACTTCTTTCTCGGGTTGTTTAGAGTTTGTGTCCGAGTCCCGTATACCTCCATCAATAGATGTGTGTCCTTCTAGGCATATTATATCTCTCATTCTCCCATCATTAGGAGTTATGCTTAAAATACCTACTGCATTGCATCTGCCTGTTGCACATATTGATGATATCACTAGACCGATATCAAATTGCAATGATACTCATAAATTTGCTGCATACCCATATAGTATTTTGTAGGAATTTGCAGTGATAATAGGGTGATGGTTACGAGTCACTCTGAGGCCACGAGAAAGTTACACGCTTGGCGTAAAGATTTCGAAATGATTCTGAAGAGGATTGCGTACATTGCTTACGAGTTGGATAGCCCGTGGGATCCTGGTATCAGCTCCGTCTTCAGCCAGGATGATGCGCCTCGCTCTACTCTCGGTGCCTTGATCGTGCTACTATCTTCCACAACCGATCTGTCAGGGAGACCAGCTCCTCCTCCGCCACCATGGTCTCGACATGATGTACTCATGCTGCTGCCACGACCACCACCTTGGCCCGATTGAGATGCTTCGTGAGGATAGTCCTCACTCGACAGGTCGAGTTTCTCCCACCCCGAGGGAATTGATGAGGACATCACGCAGTTCTTTATCTTGTCATGCCTTAGCTTATTCAGGGGATTTAGTATTTTGTTTCAGCCTTATTTGAGTGTAGCTGTTTTAGCTTTATTTGTGTTCCTTTGTGGGTGTTTAGTACCACATCGGTTATTTCCCAGTACTCCTCTCTTGTAAAGCCTATATAAGGCCCCCGAGACTATTGTAATGAATTAATGAATGATTAAAACTTTTCCTCAAATTATTTGTTAAATTCTTGAGTTCTGCTGCTCTCGAGTTAGGGTGAGAAGCCCGTGCAAGGGGTGGAAACCCAAATCTTATCTTGTTCGCAATTTAAATTTTGGTTGTGATTTGAAGGTGATTGCGATCCAGGTGGTTTTACATCAGATGTTCTTAAACGTGGTGAATATGGAAGGAAAGACTAAAATTACGGAGTATATTCGGGATATTCATCTAAAATCTATTGAAGAAATTGGGCCCCAAAATGTTATGAAAGTTATTACGAACAATGCACCAGTTTGCAAGATCGCGAGTGAGTGGAGAAGTGGAGATAAGAGATCCTCAGTATGGTACCACTTAATCTTGCTCTCAAAAATATTGTGCAATAAAAAATACCAAGGCGAATGTAGTCTATGAAGAACGTAGTAGGATTGCCGAGATTACCGGCGATGTGGTGGTGGTGAGGAACTTAATTATGAATCATTCGATAAGATTGTCTATGTTCAATCATCATGTGCTATTGAAGATGTCTGTCATAGTCAAAACAAGGTTTGTTTTGGCTATTATTATATTGCAGAGGTTCAAAAAGATAAAGCATGGCCTTTATGATTTGGTGATTAGAAAGAGTAAAATATGCATAAGAAGGATGATGTGAGAAAAACAAGGTTTGTGAGACAAGATTTTAGATGACATTACGTGGGACAAAATACAGTACATCATTTCCTTCACCGAGCCTATTTACAATATGCTTTGATCCGCTAACACTGAAAAGCGCAATCTTCATTTGGTATATGATATGTGAGATTGCATGATAGAAAAAATGAAGGTGATCATTTATAAGAAAGAAAGCAATAGATATGACGAAGAATCTTCATTTATAGTGTAGTGCATTCTATATTGGTGGATCAGTGGAACAAAAGTAACATCGCATTACATTGTTTGGCTCACTCACTAAACCCAAAGTAGTTCCTAAACTATTCTTATGTATTTTTTACATTTGAATATTGTGTTTTGCAAATTTTAGCATTAATTATGAAATACTCATTTTATATACTCTAGGTATTATAGTGCACATCCCTACTATTTTAATGCAAACCCCTAAAGACCTAACAGTTTTCTCACGGTCTGCTTGCAAAAATTCAAATATTCATCTCTCATCTCTTTATGTTATCTACAGAAGAATTATTAATATGGAAAAAGGTAGTAAAAGAAATAGCAGATCAATTACACTCAACCATTCACTGAATAGAAGTGTAATTAAACCCATCCAATTTCATCTAAACATCCATTAATAAGTGAAATCCGCATGCAATTATTCTCTCGCTCACCGTATTAGTGTTGTTGATCCTTTTCAAAGCAATCATACTTGCATGGCTTGCCCTTCTAATGGAACTAAAGATGTCACTAATATTTAAAAAAAAAGCACGCATGCTTGCAACTAAATGAAAAGAAAGAAGAGAAGAGAAAAGAAGAGGGAGAAGAATCTTCTAGAAGATGAAGTGACATTTGAATTTTACTCATTGCAAGTATTTTTCTCAAACAAAATTGACTATTTTCCTTTTTTCTTTGAATATATTTGGTGCTTCGTCCTTTATATCTACAACTGTAAAAATTATTAAACTCTTTCTAACTTCTCCTTTCTTGCAGTGTTTTTTATGTGGTTTTTAGAAGGATATTGACCAATTCCAAAATGGAAGAGGTGAGGGTTTTCCATACTTTCTCCAAATGCATTCAGTCATGATGCAATGTTTTATCCATTAACTTTTCGGGCTTTTTGATAAACCTATTATGTTTTACTTTTCATTATGATGGGCAAGTTTTTTTATATTTTCCTTATCGGATATTCTTTAAACTTTCTATAAATACTTGTTCCTTTTTTTCTTTTTCCAATCATGATGGAATATTTTTTCTATTAACTAAGCTACATTTTTTAGTAAAACTTATTATGTTTTTTTCTTTTCATTCATTATGATGGCCAAGTTATCACGTTTGTCTTCTCAGATATTCTTCAAACTTCCTGCAAATGCTTGTTCTCCTTTTTTCCCCTCCTTTTTTCAATCACGGTGGAATATTTTTTCTAAAAACTAAGCTGCTTTTTTTAAAAAACTTATTCTGCTTTTCCTTTTTCATTTCATTATGATGGGCAAGTTTTTAACTTTTGGCTTCTCACATATTAAAACTCTCTCAAAATGGTTGTTTCCTTTTTTTCTCTTACATTTTTTTCAACTGACTATTTTTTTTTCCTTCTTGTATTCATGGTAAGAATATCTTGTTAATTTACTTTATAATCCCAGATATTTACATATTTTTTTACATGCTTAGATGAGATAAATCTTCAGTCATAAAGGAGAACGTGGAATAGCAACAACAATTCCAAATATAATTGAGGTATGTTGCACATACTTTTCCCCTTTTACATGTTACTATTTAGTAATGCACTTCGTAAATTTGAAATTAACAACCATGATTCCTAATAAGTCTCCTTTTTAATGCTTCAACAGAATCAGTGATATGAGTCTATCATGAATGTTTTCATTTTCTTTGAAGTTGGCGTTCATTGTTATGGAAACTGTGTCGATCCAGGTAGTCAGAAATTTTTTCTAGCTTCGAAATCACCATTGTTGTTATGTATTCACTAATTTCAAAAATCACCATTGTCTATCCAAAAAAGGTCTTGATTAGTTCATTCATGGAATAGCAGAGGAATTTACATGATACGTGCATCGCACGTGCATAGGGCTAGTTGGCTTAATGAGGCACCAAATCAGATTGATCCACACAAGAATGGTAAGATAATTAATGAAAGGGCCAAGTGCTTGAATGGATACTTTTCATATTCAGAGTGTCGGGCAGTCAATACATAGTTTGCTAAGTTTTCCGCCGCATTAGGTAAGTCTGTGGAACATGATTCCTTGTATGATAGGGAGATCATGGATCCTAAGGTGTGGTGGGTTACCCATGAGAGTTCTACACCCATTGTGCAAGAGTTGGCTATGAAATTACTTGGCCATCCATGCTCTTCTTCATGTTGTGAGAGGAATTAGAGCACCTACAAGTACATTCACTCTATAAAGAAGAACAAATTGACTCTACAGCAAGAAAAAACTTTATGTATGTTCATACAAACCTTCATCTTCATTTAAGGAGATCTCAGAAATATTCTCATGGAAAGTCAAGGATATGGAATCAAGGTGGATATGAGTATGAATCTCTTGATGTTGCAGGCATATTAGAGGTTGCAATCTATCTCTTGATGAGCCCGAGTTAGAAGTAGTAGTGTTTGGAGATGATAATAATTAGGTAAATGTTGAAGCCAAGTCTAAGAAAGTTGGCTCCAATTAGAGAATATGGGTTTTCACTTTTGGGTGGGGTATACTTGTATTTTGTGGGAGTATACTTATGTTTTGAGGGCAATAGGACATACTTGTATTTTGGGTGGGGTATACTTGTATTTTGTAAGGCATACTTTTGTTGCAAGAGAGTATACTTGTATTTGAGGGGTATACTTTTGTTTGGAAGAGGTATACTTGTAATTTATGGGGCATATGTTGCTTTGGAAGGGGGATACTTGTAATTTTGTGTATGCTCAAGATGAATAGAATATGCTATTTAATGATGAACTTATCGAAATTATGCATATGAAAGTTGTATTGTTAAATGTCACTTTTATGGCTCGTTTATTATATACATACATATGTATGTAAGTATGTATGTATGTATAATACAGTCGTACCCCATACCCTACATTTTAGAAAAATTACCATACCCCATACCCGTAACCGTGTCGGTGCTTCCTTGTACTGAGTCTTCCCCTGCCTTTCTTTAATATGTCTCTTTCACCTTACCATCTCACTCTTGCAACTTCAAACATGAAACATGTCAGTAGGCTGTTATCTTGCTAAATCACCAATTCATAGATTTCTCACCACCTTTTGAACCTTGCTCATTCAGATTATTCTAGAGTCACCATAAGCAGCATGTAAGTCATAACTCCTTTTTTCATTTTATCGCTTTCCTATCGTTCTTTACATTATGCATCTTTCAAGATGCTTAATATCACATATTCTTTTTTGTCATTTGTTGAAAGTCAAAAAATTCCAGTTCACAACTGTGTTTTTGCTAGAGGATGACTCAACGAGCACAGGCTACCTCTTCTTTCAGCTACCACGTAAATGTCCCAACAATAAGAGGATTGTCAGGGAAAGAAGAAATGTGTGCGCTACAGAAATATGCCACTTTCTTGCTTCAAGAAATTGACAACCACACCTTAACATCTAAATATTCAAACAAGATGGCCTTCAAAAAGATAATTATGACCTTTAAGATATTCTATGTCCTCTAAACTTTCCTCTTCAGCCAATTTCCAATACAGATGCTCAGGGATGCATGATTGCATGGTCATCAATGATGGATGTCAAAGCTGACAGATTTACTCAGGTTTCGATATTAAATGAAATTTCCTGACCACTATATTACCCAGAGTTCAATTGCTTCAATTTTTCTTATTGCAAGTCACTGTTCACTTCAGATAAGACATAGTTGCCATGTACTCCACACCTATTTGAACCAGGCTATGTTGTGTATTGTCTCGCATTTCTCCATGTAGTTAGCTTCGAGGAGGACAAGTGCATGATTCTCAAGTTTCAGACTAAGCAACATGCCCAGTTGGAGCAAAACAAGAGGAGAAATTGATGAAATTAACCACAGATGCCGTCATCTTC